>MIPV01008641.1:0-12854 GCA_001983365.1 Amanita bisporigera | reverse complement strand
TACAAGAGAGGTCCTTATATACGTTTGGAGAACAATAGAAATGATGAAAAAGGAAGAAGGCTGTAGCTACCTGAGAAGGAAAGATGAAAGTAACTACTAAATGGAAATAATGTCCAAGGCAATGCGTATAGTAATGATGCTGATATAACTAGGATAAGTCTGTCCGCTGAGTAACAAGGATGACGAGGAAAGAAAAAGAAACTGTAACACTCAGCCTCTGAATCATCGCCTCTCTTCCTCATCGTTGAACGCATCAACCCAAGGGCCTTCGTCACCATCAGACCTAGTGTCTTCATTGTTCTATCAGTAGTCGTCACGACTGGGAGCAGACCGAGACTCTGTTCGTCGTTTCTAAGTACGATGAAGAAGGCATTGTCCATAACATAAGTTGGAACTCAAGGAACCACTCAGTGCATCGTCACTAGCAAGACATCATTGATCCCAAAGACTTTAAAGAAAGACCTCCTAATGGAGCAGTCCCTTTTGATGGAGAATTTTATCTCGAGAGAACAGAAGTCTTCTTTTCCGCACTCAGTAATCAGTGGTGTTGGAGAGGAGTAAAGAAGAATATCCCTATCAATGAAAGCTATTTTACAGGAGAATATGAAGAAGGAGATCCAGACGAGGAATTACCCAGGAAACTTTGGATTGAGTGGTACAACAAAGAATATGATGTTAAACACCTCCTTCTAGAAAAACCCATCACCGAACCAGAAGCTACCTGGTGGACAGAGTTCGCACCTTACCACAAACTCAGTCTAGGAGCAGCGTTTTTTGCAGCATCACCCGAAACCGTCACAGCCTGGTACCAGTTCTGCAAAGAAAAGAACAAACTAGACAAAGAACCAAAGAAGGAAGAAGAACCCAAGAAAGAAATGACCGACACAACAGAAGTTACCAAAGGAGATATCAAACTGCAGCCCATCAGGGTCTTTACAGGAAAACGAACGGAGGCGCAGTCATTCTTGGACTCCCTCGAAGACTTCTTTGCTCTTAACGAAAATAACTATAAGGGCAAGGACGAGAAAAAGATCAGATACACTCTAGCATGTTTAGGACCAGAACTAGACAATTGGAAAACGATCATCCGAAGCGAGTTAAACGCCAACAAAGGAGAAGCAACAGGAATACAATGGAATGACTATGAAACATTCCATCAACGTTTCATTGCCGACTGGGGAGAAATCAATAGTGCAGTGAGGGCCTTAAATGAATTAGCCAATTTAAGCGTAGGGGGGGGGGGGTTTCAGTCCCTGAATACATCCGAAAATTCCACACCCTGATCAAACTCACTGGCCTTACTGGATTAACCGCCCAACTCCAGGCTTTCGTTCGAAAACTCCCAGACAGCATTGCTACCAAAGTCTTAGAGCATCAGATGGATTATAAAACCATGAATGACACCTATACAAAAGCAGAACAGCTCCACTTCGCCTGGGAAACTATGCGACTTATGGGAAAAGGGTCCAGATCAGGAGATCGATCTGGTTTCAATCGAAACTCTAACAGGGGCAATCAAACAGGAACTAATTGGACTGTAAACACTATGCCCACTGGACGATTAACCGAAGCACAAAAAGAAGAATATAGGAAGACAGGAAAATGTTTCAAATGTGGTACACAGGGACACATTTCTTGGAATTGCCCTAAGCACAACAATAACTCATCTGGATCCTCCTCCCAGGGAAAGAATATTTGCTTGATCACCGAGGGAAAACCCACCGAAGAAACAGGAAGCTCGATCAAAACAATCAGGGCAATGTTGACCAAATTAACCAAAGAAGAAAGGAACACCTTCCTAAATGAACTCGAAATGGAGGGTTTTTAATCAGGAAGTGTCAGGCAGCAGTTGACACTTCCTCCAATGGACTAGAACAATTAGCACTTGATTCTGTAATCGTACAATCAAACAATGATAGAAGGATCTCGATCCCTGTTCAATCGTCCAATCTACCTGCTGAAACCTCTGCACTAATCAACTGTGGAGCTGATGGAAATTTTATTGATGAAGAAGTCACAAAAAATCTACAAAAGGAGAAATTGCGAAATCCACTTCGAGTGCGAAATGCTGATGGAACAATTAATACCAATGGAGTAATCACTCACAGGACATGCATCAATTACTCCATAGGGGGAACAATGTATGACAATTGGTTTTTAATTATGAAACTAGGAGAACAACGTCTAATCTTGGGAATCCCCTGGTTGGAGAAACACAACCCAATGATTAATTGGAAAAGCAAAACGATTCAGCTGGAACAAATCAAAGAAGAAGATGATCGACCGATCTGGCAGATGGCCCTTGATAGTAAACAATGGGGAGAGGATGATTATTGGATCAGGGTGAAAATGTCGACTTCTCAATCACTAGAACACCAGCTCAAAAAAGATGAACCGCCAACTACCTTACCATCAGAATACAATAAATGGAAGGAAGTCTTTGAAAAGAAAGCCTCAGAGCAATTCCCATCAACTAGACCCTGGGATCATGCGATTGAATTAAAACAAGGTTTCTCTCCGAAAGTAAGCAAGATCTACCCACTATCCTTGAAGGAACAATTGTCTTTGGATGAATGGATCACAGAACAAGTCGCAAAAGGATACATTAGACCATCAAAATCCCCACAGGCCTCTCCATTCTTCTTTGTTGCGAAAAAGGAAAGCGGCGCTTTAAGACCTTGTCAGGATTACAGATATCTAAATGAGTGGACAATCAAAAACGCTTATCCACTACCCCTTGTTTCCGATCTAATGACGAAATTATCTGGCACCCAATATTTTACGAAACTAGACCTCAGATGGGGATACAACAATGTCCGGATCAAAGAAGGGGACAAATGGAAAGCCGCATTCATCACAAACAGGGGCCTTTATGAACCAACAGTAATGTTCTTTGGTCTCTGTAATTCACCATCGACATTCCAGACAATGATGAATGAATACTTTCAGGATATGATTAACGAAGGATGGCTCATTATTTACATGGACGATCTTCTAATCTGCGCCAATACAAAAGAAGAATTAGAAACACGAACAAAACGCATCCTGCAGAGATTACAGGAAAATGATCTCTTCCTGAAACTCGAAAAATGCAAATTTGCTGTACAAGAAGTAGAATTTCTTGGAATGATCATCAAACCAGGGTGAATACAGATGGATCTGATCAAACTGGCAGGAATAGCCGATTGGCCAGCCCCTTCTACAGTTAAACAAGTTCAATCATTCCTTGGATTTGGAAATTTTTATCAACGATTCATCGGAAACTTCACATCACTAGCAAAGCCACTCACCGACCTAACCAAGAAAGACACACCATTCACATGGGGCGCAGAGCAGCAGAGATCGTTCAATGAACTAAAAGAAAAATTTGCATCCATGCCAGTGCTATTAATGCCAGATGTGATAAAACCATTCATCCTTCAAACTGATGCATCTAATAAAGCAATTGGAGCAGTGTTAAAACAGGCTGATGAAACAGGAGCCCTACACCCTTGCGGATTTATCTCACATGCATTAACCCCAACAGAGCAAAATTATCAGATCTATGATCGAGAACTGCTAGCAATCATCAAAGGACTCGCAACTTGGAGGCATTTATTACATGGGTCACCGCATACAATGATTATACATTGTGATCACAAAAACCTGTCATTCTACCGCACACCACAACAATTAACACCCAGACAAGCACGGTGGTTTTTGTTTTTATCCGAATTTGACCTATGCATTGAACACGTCCCTGGAACAAAAATGTTTGAAGCTGATGCGCTGTCAAGATGTCCAGATCATATGGGGAATGAAGAACAACTGGAAGAAATGATGGTTTTACCTCCTGAACGAGTCATTAATTTGATTGCAGAAGACTTGGTAACAGATCTCCAAAAGGCAATGTCAAAGGATGATTTTGGACGAATTCTGATTGAGGTAGTTGAGAAACACCACGCTCCACCAATCAAATCACAGCTTCAGGATTGGACATATGTAAATGGATTAATTCATTATCAAGGGAAGGTCTATGTCCCTGACCATGACGGTTTGTGTGCAAATCTGATCAAGGAGATACACGAAGCAATTACATCAGGGCATCCTGGCCATTTTAAAACATTGGAATTGCTTAAGAGAGACTATTGGTGGCCAGGAATGTACAGGCACATAAAGGAAGGGATTGAAGGTTGTGCATTATGCCAACAGATGAAGGTTAACACGCACCCAAACACACCAGCATATCAACCAATTCAATCGAAGGCTACATGGCCATTTCAACAAGTCACCCTGGATTTCATCACTGACCTACCTCTTTCAGATGGTTTTGACTCTATTTTGGTCACGGTGGACCATGGTCTCATGAAGGGGGTAATTTTCACACCATGCAACAAAACAATTGACGCTCTGGGAACAGCGAACATGTACATTACTGAGATCTTCAAGCAATTCGCCCTCCCTGACACACTCATCTCAGATAGAGGACCGCAGTTCTCAGCAAAAGTCTTTCAAGAAATCAGAAAAGCGCTAGGAATCGACCACAGGATGAGCACAGCATATCATCCACAAACTGATGGAGAAACAGAGCGAGTCAACCAAGAACTAGAAGTCTATCTTCAAATGTTCTGCACTAACGAACTGCACAAATGGAAAGGATTACTCCCAATCGCTGAATTTGCTCACAATAACCGACATCATGATGCCATCAAAGTGTCACCGTTTCAGCTAATGTACGGAACCGATCCTGTGGCGCTTCCCACTGCTTCCCACAAAATGAGTACACCTGCAGCAGAAGAGCGACTACTACAGTTACAAAAAGCAAGGGAGGAAGCGCTAGCAGCACACGAATTAGCTAGACAACTAGTGGCAAGACGACGAAGGGACAAATCCATACAGTTCGAAAAAGGCAACAAGGTCTGGCTCGAAAATAGAAATTTACACATCCCATACCAGTCGAGAAAACTAGCGCCTAAGCAAGAAGGACCCTTTGTTATGGACGATGCCTTCTTTGTCGTACTTAGAAACGACGAACAGAGTCTCGGTCTGCTCCCAGTCGTGACGACTACTGATAGAACGATGAGGATGCTAAGTCTGATGACGACGAAGGCCCTTAGGTTGATGCGTTCAACGATGAGGAAGAGAGGCGATGGTTCAGAGGCTGAGAGGAAGGTAAAACTTGTCTAAGTTGGAACTGAGGTTCTACTGTACAGGAGAGGTCTTTATATACGTTTGGAGAACAATAGAGATGACGAAAAAAGGAAGAAAAGCTGTAGCTACTTGAGAAGGAAAGATGAAGGTAACTACTGAATGGAAATAACGTCCAAGGCAATGCATATGGTAATGATGATGATGTAACTAAGATATGTCCGTCCGCTGAGTAATAACGATGACAAGGAAAAGAAACCGTAACATTACCCCCTTTGTATGGGAGAAGTCACTGACTTCTCTATCAATTCTGCCCCCAACTGTTGTTACCATTGTCACTTCCCCATCCATCTCCGTCTACTTTATCATGCCAGTTGGTCAAGATGTCGATGTTGGCTATGGCAGCATCGATGAGTTTTTGTGTCGCTCTCAAGGTGTGACGGAGGTGTTGAATCGCCATGCGATCCTGGGCGGAGTCTTGGTCAGGAACAGCGGAGCAGGGGATCTCGATAGAATTATGGACGGCCGCGTCGACTTCCATAATTACTCTGACCGCTGCATGGTGAAGGTCGGAGGTGACAGTTGCTAAGTTTTGGATGGGGCCGGAGGTGGTGGCAACGAAGACGTTGGTGAAGTCAGACATTGTGAGGGAGGAGATGACGAAGAGTAGTCAAAGGTTTGAGAAAGCAGGGGTGTGTCGAAGACTGTGGATATCCAGAATGGATTGGGATCCTTTGAGTCTTTATGTGATTTTTATAGAGATTGGTCGTTTCAACTGCTTCCTTCATTCCCAAGGGTATTTCCAAATTCTTCGTCATCCAGTGTGGTCAATTCATCCATATTTGGCCAATGGCTTGTAACGTTTTCGGTTAGTTCTCTGATCATGAGTTCCTCATACGAAACATCCCATATTGGATCATCTGTGGGTCGTTGCAGGATTGCATGAAATAATTCTTCTGCAAATCGTTCGGTGGATGTAGTTGATGTAGGGGATGATGGTATTGTTCCTTGATCGGAAGGCGATTCTATTCCATCGTAATTTTCGTGGTTTGGATAGTAGTATTGCCACCCATTATTCGTTCTCCTGATAATGCTTCGGACTCTAGGGTATCCTGGTTCGAATTCATGTTGGTTATAGAATATCGTTCAAGGGTATAGTAGGATGGGTTGTGTGCGATCTGATCATGATTATATCTTGGGTTTAAGGGTAGGGGTCTTCCACGAGTTGCTTCGACCGTGACACATCTTATGTTCCTGTCCCTGTAATGAAATGAATATCATCCTTGGAAGGGATGAAGATGATATGGTTCGAGAATGAAGAATTGTACGTGTTGTGGGAGTTTTCATGATGCTGAGAATTTGGCATGAATGGGAGCATAGTTCTGTGCATATATACTGTTAAGTTTGAGGTGTTTGCGGTTGCAATATGTGACCATGATAGCTTTTCACAGTTGTCTCCTGGTTTTATATCCTAGTAGAACTTCCACAGCATTGCCCAGATTGCACTCAGGTTCCCATGAGTTGTTGTTCGATCTGTAACCTTTCCATTTGACCAAGTATTGATACCCTGCGCCGCGTTTTCAGTGTGCGAGAATTGCTTCTACCTCATATTCTTCATTCCCATTTACGAGATCAGGAGGTGGCGTCGTATAGTTTGGGCCATGAGCTTCAGTTTGTTTGTAAGGGGATAATAGGGATGCATGAAACACAGGGTGAATGCGCCATTGCTTTGGTAGTTTCAATTTGTATGTCACTGGTCCCATTACTTGTTCGATAATGAAGGGTCCTTCTCGTTTAGGCGCTAGCTTTCTCGACTGGTATGGAATATGTAGATTTCTATTTTTGAGCCAGACCTTATCGCCTTTTTCGAACCGTATGGATTTGTCCCTTCGTCGTTTTGCCACTAGTTGTCTAGCTAATTCATGTGCTGCTAGCACTTCCTCCCTTGCTTTTCGTAACTGTAGTAGTCGTTCTTCTGCTGCAGGTGTACTCATTTTGTGGGAAGCAGTGGGGAGCGCTACAGGATCGGTCCCATACATTAGCTGAAATGGTGATGCTTTGATGGCATCATGATGTCAGTTATTGTGAGCAAATTCAGCGATTGGGAGTAATCCTTTCCATTTGTGCAGTTCATTAGTGCAGAACATTTGAAGATAGATTTCTAACTCTTGGTTGACTCGCTCTGTTTCTCCATCAGTCTGTGGATGATATGCTGTGCTCATCCTGTGGTCGATTCCTAGCGCTTTTCTGATTTCTTGAAAGACTTTCGCTGAGAACTGTGGTCCTCTATCTGAGATGAGCGTGTCAGGGAGGCCAAATCGTTTGAAGATCTCAGTAATGTATATGTTCGCTGTTCCCAGAGCATCGATTGTTTTGTTGCATGGTGTGAAAATTACCCCCTTTGTAAGACCATGGTCCACCGTGACCAAAATAGAGTCAAAACCATCTGAAAGGGGTAGATCGGTGATGAAATCCAGGGTGACTTGTTGAAACAGCCACATAGCTTTTGATTGAATTGGTAGATAAGCTGGTGTGTTTGGGTGCGTGTTAACCTTCATTTGTTGGCACAATGCGCAACCTTCGATCCATTCCTTCACATGCCTGTACATTCCTGGCCACCAATAGTCCCTTTTGAGTAATTCCAATGTTTTGAAACATCCAGGATGCCCAGATGTAATTGCCTCATGTATTTCTTTGATCAAATTTGCACACAAACCATCATGGTCAGGGACATAGACCTTCCCTTGATAGTGAATTAATCCATTTACATATGCCCAGTCTTGAAGCTGTGATTTGATCGGTGGAGCACGGTGTTTCTCAACTACCTCAATCAGAATTCGTCCAAAATTATCCTTTGACATTGCCTTTTGGGGGTCTGTTACCAAATCTTCTGCGATCAAATTAATGAATCGTTCAGGAGGTAAGACCATCATTTCTTCCAGCTGTTCCTCATTGCCCATATGATCTGGGTGTCTTGACAGGGCATCAGCTTCAAACATTTTTGTTCCAGGGATGTGTTCGATGCATAGGTCAAATTCGGATAAAAACGAAGACCATCGTGCTTGCCTGGGTGTTAATCATTGTGGTGTGCGGTAGAATGACAGGTTTTTGTGATCACAGTGTATAATCGTTGTATGCGGTGATCCATGTAATAAATGTCTCCAAGTTGCGAGTCCTTTGATGATTGCTAGCAGTTCCCGATCATAGATCTGATAATTTTGTTCCGTTGGGGTTAATGCGTGTGAGATAAATCCGCAAGGGTGTAGGGCTCCTGTTTCATAGGCCTGTTTTAACACTGCTCCAATCGCTTTATTAGATGCATCTGTTTGAAGGATGAATGGTTTTGTCACATCTGGCATCAATAGTACTGGCATGGATGCAAACTTTTCTTTTAGTTCATCAAACGATTTCTGTTGTTCTGCGCTCCATGTGAATGGTATGTCTTTTCTGGTTAGGTTGGTGAGTGGCCTTGCTAATGATGCGAAGTTTCCGATGAATCGTCAGTAAAAGTTTCCAAATCCAAGGAATGATCGAACTTGTTTAACTGTGGAAGGGGCTGGCCAATTGGCTATTCCTGCCAGTTTGATCGGATCCATCTGTATTCGCCCTGGTTTGATGATCATACCAAGAAATTCAACTTCTTGTATGGCAAATTTGCATTTTTCGAGTTTCAGGAAGAGATCATTCTCCTGTAATCTCTGAAGGACGCATTTTGTTTGTATTTCTAGTTCTTCTTTTGTACTGGCGCAGATTAGAAGATCATCCATGTAAATGATGAGCCATCCTTCATTAATCATATCCCGAAAGTACTCATTCATCATTGTCTGGAATGTCGATGGTGAATTACAGAGACCAAAGAACATTACTGTCGGTTCATAAAGGCCCCTGTTTGTGATGAATGCCGCCTTCCATTTGTCCCCTTCTTTGATCCGGACATTGTTGTATCCCCATCTGAGATCTAGTTTCGTAAAATATTGGGCGCCAGATAATTTCATCATTAGATCGGAAACAAGGGGTAGTGGATAAGTGTTTTTGATTGTCCACTCATTTAGGTATCTGTAATCCTGACAAGGTCTCAAAGCGCCGCTTTCCTTTTTTGCAACAAAGAAGAATGGAGAGGCCTGTGGGGATTTCGACGGTCTAATGTATCCTTTTGCGACTTGTTCTGTGATCCATTCATCCAAGGATGATTGTTCCTTGAAGGATAATGGGTAGATCTTGCTTACTTTTGGAGAGAAACCTTGTTTTAGTTCGATCGCATGATCCCAGGGTCTGGTTGATGGGAATCGCTCCGAGGCTTTCTTCTCAAAGACTTCCTTCCATTTATTGTATTCTGATGGTAAGGTAGTTGGCGGTTTGCCCTTTTTGAGCTGGTGTTATAGTGACTGAGAAGTCGACGTTTTTACTCTGATCCAGTAATCATCTTCTCCCCATTGTTTACTGTCAAGGGCCATCTGCCAGATCGGTCGATCATCTTCTTCTTTGATTTGTTCCAGCTGAATCGTTTTGCTTTTCCAATTAATCATTGGGTTGTGTTTCTCCAACCAGGGAATTCCCAAAATTAGATGCTGTTCTCCTAATTTCGTAATCAAGAACCAATTGTCATATATTGTTCCTCCTATGGAGTAGTTGATGCGTGTCCCGCGAGTGATTACTCTGTTGGTATTAATTGTTCCATCAGCGTTTCGCACTCGAAGTGGTTTTCTTAATTTCTCCTTTTGTAGGTTTTTCGTGATTTCTTCATCAATAAAATTCCCATCAGCTCCACAGTCGATTAGTGCAGAGGTTTCAGCAGGTAGGTCGGACGATTGAACAGGGATCGAGATTCTTCTATCATTGTTTGATTGTATGATTACAGAATCAAGTGCTAACTGTTCTAGTCCATTGGAGGAAGTGTCAACTGCTGCCTGACGCTTCCTGATTAAAAACCCTCCGTTTCGAGTTCGTTTAGGAAGGTGTTCCTTTCTTCTTCAGTCAATTTGGTCAACATTGCCCTGATTGTTTTGATTGAGCCTCCTGTTTCTTTGGTAGATTTTTCCTCAGTGATCGAGCGAATATTTCTCCCCTGGGAGGAGGATCCGGATGAGTTATTGTTGCACTTGGGGCAGTTCCAGGAGATCTGTCCCTGTGTACCGCATCTGAAACATTTCCCTGTTTTCCTGTACTCCTCCTTTTGTGCTTCGGTTAATCGTCCAGTGGGCATTGTGTTAACGGCTCGATTAGTCCCTGTCTGATTGCCCCTGTTAGAGCTTCAACTGAAACCGGATCGCTCTCCTGATCTAGATCCTTTTCCCATGAGTCGCATGGTTTCCCAAGCGAAGTGGAGTTGTTCTGCTTTTGTATAGGCGTCATTCATGGTTTTATAATCCATCTGATGTTCCAGGACTTTGGTAGCGATGCTGTCTGGGAGTTTTCAGATGAAGGCCTGGAGTTGAGCAGTTAGTCCAGTAAGGCCAGTGAGCGCTATCAGGGTGCGGAATTTTCGGATATATTCAGGGACTGAAACTCCTCCTCCTACGCTTAAATTGGCTAGCTCGTTTAGGGCCCTGTGAAACGTTGACGGAACATTTCATAGTTATTCCATTGTATTGTTGCTTCGGCGTTTAACTCGCCTCGAACAATCATTTTCCAATTGTCTAGTTCTGGTCCTAGACATGCTAGGGTGTATCTGATCTTTTTCTCGTCTTTGCCCTTATAGTTATTTTCATTAAGAGCGAAGAAATCTTCGAGGGAGTCCAAGAATGACTGTGCCTCTGTTCGTTTTCCTGTAAAGACCCTGATAGGCTGTGGTTTGATATCTCCTTTGGTAATCTCTGTAGTGTCGGTCATTTCTTTTTTGGGTTCTTCTTCTTTCTTTGGTTCTTCATCCCTTGCCGACATTGACATTGATAAACCTAAACTCTAACTGGCAGGAGAAACCAGTTCCGATGAGATTAGATTGTGGCAGGCATTTGAAGTGAAGATGGCAATCAACAGAACCGACTGGCTAGGTTCAGCTCCGAAGGTCCCGAGAACACCGGGTGTATCCCGATGGTTCCGACGTTGGGTGGTGTAAAGCAAAGGTTTCGGGGCTCGATCGGGGCTTCGGTAGCTGACAGTCGGTGGTCAGCGAGATGCATAGTGGGGTGACTGAAGGTGCCGAGGCCGAGAGTCAATATAACATATAGTTGAACGGAAGCGATGCAAGTGACGGATGGGTCCGGATGTTGACGAGACAAACGATTAAGACTACCACACGGCCGAAGGTGATAGAAACGAAGATGGAATTGAGACACGAACATGATATACGAAGGCGGAAGTCAACTTGTGTTTTTACAATGTACATTTCTACGTATTTATACTTTTTCCTCTTTTTCTGATGTCGTTTGATACGATTATGCTCTGGCGTCGGTGACTACTTGGTGTGCTGAATGCGCGCGTTTATGGTAGTTCCGCCTTTGAGGTTTCTTCAACGGGGATGGTACAACGATCGAGACTATGCATTGGCCGTGATGATGATAGACTAGGGCTGATGGTGCTATGGAGGTTCAATTTAGTTGATCCGTTGCATGACGTGGCTTTGATTGTCGGTGGTTCGTATTGCCTTTCCTTAGCTGGCTAGCGCGTTCAAGGGTCCTTGTCGTAAGGTCTCGCTTCGGCATAACGGCGCCTCTCGGCTTGTGTCTTTGCCATTTCACTTTGCTCATGCGCTGTGGTTTGGTCGTCGTGGAGTTTTTTATGTCGGAGGCGGTGTATATCTTCCTTGAAAACTCTGTCTGATGTTTGGTAGTCTCAGTTCTCGGGCGACTTGGGGTCGGCTTGGTATTGTAGGTTTCGGAAGGTTCGGCTTCGGGTTTTGTGCATACATTCCGATTGTTCGGCTGGTCTGACTGTTCGGGATATGTTCGGTTCCTCGGGACTCTTTCGTGCGGCCAAGATTAGTAAGTGTTGGGTCTCAGGCAACTGCCGCTACTGTCGTAGACCTTGTACATGGCATGATGACCAGTACATGTGATCTCCGCATAAGTCACGGACTGTGCTCATCAACGTCTTGACCAATTGGCACGATAAAGTAGACAGAGATGGGTGGGGAAGTGATAACAGTAACAACGGTTGGGGGTAGAATTGATAGAGAAGTTGGTGACTTCTCCCATACAAAGGGGGTAATGTTACAGTTTCTTTTCTCTTTTCCTTGTCATCGTTATTACTCAGCGGACGGACATATCCTGGTTATATCATCATCATTACTATACGCATCGCCCTGGATGTTATTTCCATTCAGTAGTTACCTTCATCTTTCCTTCTCAGGTAGCTACAGCCTCTCTTCCTTTTTCATCGTCTCTATTGTTCTCTAAATGTATATAAAGACCCCTCCTGTACAGTAGTACCTCAGTTCCAACTTAGACGAGTTTTACCTTCCTCTCAGCCTCTGAATCATCGCCTCTCTTCCTCATCGTTGAACGCATCAACCCAAGGACCTTTGTCACCATCAGACCTAGTGTCTTCATTGTTCTATCAGTAGTCGTCACGACTGTGTTACAATCACGCCTCAAGTATGCTTATGTAAATAGCCCCTATCCATATGCAGTATGTTTTTCCCATCATTATGCCTTCTTACTTCGTCGTTTATGCCAGAGTCTCTGTTATCACATGGTATGCACTCATTATCACATGCGTTCCTCCTTTATCACATGCCTACCATTATTAATCACATGTCTATGTTCCTTATCACATGCTACTCTCCTTTA
>MIPV01008625.1:29252-41097 GCA_001983365.1 Amanita bisporigera | reverse complement strand
TTCTTTTTTTTTTTTTTTTTTTTTTGAATAGAAATGATCATTTAGGGGGCCTTTAGGCCCCCTTTGTTAGGACAAGCCAAACACAACCCAAAACCCTCACAGAGGAGATAGAGAGCAAAAAGAGTTTATTAGACACAATAGACCAGTGAGCTGTGTAAGAGCAAACTATCTAGAGTCTTAAGGACTCCTACCTACAGACGCACCACCTTTTATACATATGAGCGTTGGTCCGTGCGCACAGACTACAAAGCCCCATGACCGTGTACACACAGCAACGAACCCAGACCCTCAACCCAGACTCACCCGGCCCCCATGAGAAGATGTGACTTAACCGTCATCCATATCTCTTGATCTAATCGGTACTCCCATACAGCCACCTTGCTGACATAACCCTAGACTGTCCTAACATAGGGGTGTGAGCCTCCTTCCATAAGTATTGATGCGTCCATAGCTCCTTGAATAAAATAGAGAAAAATACAGAAAAATCGTTAGGTCGTAACACCCTTTGACTACTACTACAAAGGATAGTAATCAAAGGAATGTACTGCGAGCCACTTCGGGCTGCTTAAGTGAGAGTCTATCGCCTAGCTACTGTACCGTATTGTAGTCCACTTGGATCCAAGTAATCATCGAGGGTAATCGTGTTGTTTTCATCCTACTCCAGAGGCGTCAAGGTTGCCAAACGTTGCCGCCATTGGATTGTCTTTTAAGAAGTTAGTGACAACACGCGCATTGTTGCGTTTGTTTGCGAATTGTATCATAGAAGAAAAGAAAAGTTTATAACGAACGCACCTACACATGATATGGGATCGCATGAGGAGGGGATGGTCTTGACAAAATTGGCAATTTGTATTGCCACCTTTCGCAGGATGGAAGTGCAGTCTATATTCACCTGAAGGCATGTGGTTTGTCGCCAGTCTTGTGAACCTGGAGAAGTGCTCCATGTTGTTCTCACATAAGGTGATGAATTTCAGGCAATCACTGCCCATCGACGGTTCTAGTCTCTTTCTCTGACCCTTGAAGGTCAGAAGGTTTCGGCTATGCATTGCCCACAAGCCTCTCCACTGTGCTCCCGCCTCTCTCCTGATCCTCTTGGTCACAGCAGCTCTGGATGTGAAGTTGGGGACTGGCACGCACTCTCTGCTCACCAACTTGTCTACCACTTCATTTTTGTCAACTCCAACGTGGCTGGGGCACCACAATATCGTAAGTCGGTTGCCATCGTCCTGTTCAAGCCATGCACATAGATTTGTCATTGCCCTTACTGATATAAATTGTCCTTCGCGCTGACTTGCGTTGAATATGGACCGTGCTGCTGCCGCGTTGTCTGTGAGGACTGTGACATGACGCGTGACCTTGTCTTCATTCAAGCACCAGAATAAGTCCTCCAGTGCCTGAAGTTCTGTCTCATAGGACGAAGTCGCTGGGACTCCCCGCCACTCCTCCGTTTTGCCTATGATAAAGCCAGCTCAGCCAACACCCTCCTTTAGTGAACCGTCTGTAGCTGCGATGATGTGTGTCAGGTCTCTGTGCCACTGTTCGACCGTCTGTTTAAAAGTCTCTAGCCATGCCCTGAAAAGATCTGAGTTCCCTTTGGGAGGGTGGTCGTAGTGCACAAATGTTATCCGATCCTCGAACTGGTCCATGACTCTTGTCCCTAGGAGGTTCTCATCATTGCAGAAGTGGAACGGTTCTTCCACTTCTTGCGCTCCTGCAAACCTGGCTGTGACCGGATTGCCGGTAATTCTAGTGCGTCGCTTTTTCTGCTGCCAGAGTGCTTCCTGATTGAAGTCCATCATTCCCGCACTCCTCCGCAGTATGCTAATGGGGTGATTGTTGTTTAGCAATGCCATGCGTACTGCTTGTCTCCTTGCTAGCATGTTGCAGTATATGCGCATGGGCAGGACTCCAGTCAGGAACTCCATCGCTCCTGTTGGCATCATCTTGAAACCTCCTGACATCCATAAGAGTCCCTGTCTCTGGGCCTTCTCCAAACGGGCTACTTTGGCCTTAACGCCTTTGCCATCCAGGTGATACCATAGCGGAAGTCCATATGACAGGATTGGCCAGATACACGCCTTGAAGACTTGAAGTCATCGCTTGACCGAAATCCCCCTCACCACGTTCCCAATCATGCACAGGGCACTAATAGATGAAAGGGATTTGTTAACATAGTATTCGATATGTGAGTCAAAAGAAAGAGACAGATCAAAGAAAAAACCTAAGTATCTCCACCTGTCCTTCATTGCTTTAATGACACTTGAAGTTCTGTCTGGTTCTCTGAGCGTAATCTTGGCCCCTGTTAAAGTCAGCGCCTTTGAATGGTCAATAGAGTGAATAATAGTGAAGTATCGTAACGAATCCTCTACTTTACTTGACTTTATTCTTTTTTGTTTTTTCTCTTTATGACTTTGTTGACTTTTTTTTCCTTTATCCAGTACTGTATCAGCAAACTCTTTAGCAGGTGTTATAGTTCTTTCATCTATTCTATGAAAAGGAAGAAAAGAAAAGAATTCGGTCTTTGAGGGTTCCGTCCTCATGCCGATTGATTGCATGATCCTCGTAAACTGCTCATATTTTTCCTCGAGGGTGCTGATATTTGTCTCAACTGAGAAGCTGCTCGTCATGATGTTCATGTCGTTGACGAATCCCATGATGCATGTTGGATCCTTTGGGTCATAGGGGAAAAACTGCTTTAAGAGCGGAGCCACGTACAGGCTAAGGATTATGGGCAAGCCTGGGCATCCTTGTGGCGCTCCTTCTCCTGCTGACAATAAGTCCAATGATATGCATCCCCACAAGTATTGAGTCATCCTGTCAGCATAGAAGCTCTGGACTAGGTCCACTACTGTTTCAGGGAATCCTTGGAGATCTAGAATCCTGTGCAAGATGTCTGCCTTCATCGATGGGAAGAATTGCGCCATGTCTACTGCCAAACATGATGTTATCTTACCCGCTTCATGTGCCTGGTGTACCCAATTCGTTATAAAAAGACCCACGTCGGTTGTCAACCATTACTTTATGCCTCCAAACTGTAGCGGGTGGAGCAAGTCAAACTGGATGGCATTGTATTGCAGTCTCTGAGCCAATATCTTTGTGAACCACTTCCCCAAGCAGTTCAGAAGCACTATCGGTCTGTAATTCTTCATGATCGTGTAATCCGCCCTCTTTGGCTTTGGGATGATGACCGTGACAGATGTCTTGAATTGCTCTGGAAAAACGCCGCTAGCCAAAATATTGTTGAAAATGTTCATGATGCCTTCCAAGAATCCTGGATGCTGGCTTAGGGCTTTGATATGTCGCCATGTGATCTTGTCCTGTCCCGGTGCTGAGCTATTGGATGTCATTGCTATGGCCTGTCTCACCTCGTGTTGAGAAAAGGGGGGTCACGCTCTTCTTTCCCTGGGGGCCATGGAGTCCAGATACCTCAGATCACAGGCCCGTTCTTCCTGCTGCGCGACGAACTGTCTCTGGGCGACGTCCCATAGTTCTTCCAAGTCATCGACCAGCTGCCCCTTGTTCGTGACTCACGGGTACTTGGGTTCCGGTCTCTCCCTCATCCACCATACTCCTCCCCACACGTTCCCTGTCGCACACATTTCCTGCAGCTTTTTGTCTAAGAAAGCTCATTTTGCTATCCTCGTGATCCTCCTCAACTCCTTTCTGCCTGCTACTGAAGGGTTAGCCTCGTACTCATCCTTAACCTCCTGACATTGCTCGTTCCACCAGGACGTAGGGTTGCTTCCCTGCTTGGGTGTTTTAGCGTTAGCCTCCCACGCTCTTGCTATGGTCTCATAGAGCCGATCCATGCTTGCTTGTGGATCTAAACCTCGTTCGAATACATGATCTTTGATCATCTGTAGGAAATTAGCTTCTTCCTCTGATTCTCTAGGAATATATCATGGTCTCTGGAAACGCGGCGTCTTCTTGTTATCAGAAAACCTACACGTTAGTACACGGTGATCAACTCTCACTCCCTCCACGTCAGGGAAGACACGGAAGCGTGCCACCTCCAAGACCCTGTCATTTATCCATATGAGGTCCAGAACCCTAGGCGTGTCTCCTTGTCTGTACCACGTGGGGACCATAGGGTCATTGACACATGTCATATCTGCCTCAGCCATTGCTTGTATGACGTCGGCTGCTCTTTTGTCCTCCTTGATGACGCTTTCATCCCATAGTGATGAATGTAAATTGAAGTCGCCTTCGATTAAGCTGACGTTTGTCAAAGACAGCAGGACTGTCAAAAGGTTATCCATCGCATCCCAAGATTTTGGGTTGCGATATATGTTTATGAATTTCTCCACTGCCCCGTCCTCCAGACAGGTAATAGAAAAGAATAGAATATCAGGGTGATGGAACATTACCACATCAACTGCCACATGAAACACCTCATGTACCCTCCTATGCACATAGACGGCGACGTTTGATTTTCTACCATATATTTCGAAACCTTCTAGAGCCATCCAATCAGGATGTCATGGCCCTCCTTTCACCGGGATCCCTTTTGGGTCTCCCGCATCTCTTGTTTGTCAAATCTCGTCTTTAAATGGCTGTTCCTGTACAAAAATTATTTCCGCTTTGTTGTGGTGAGTCTCCAAAATTAATGAAAGATTGTTAAAGGAATGTTGAATATTGATAAATACAAACCGAAACCTATTGCTGAAGATCGTATCAATCATTGGGTTCCCACAGATACCGCAGTTTGAATCCGGGAGTCAGTCCCGTCAGCCGGTGCTACTGTAGTTCCGCCGCTCTGTACCTGGCAATGTTGCATGGATTCGATTCTTTCCCCCATGTTCAGGGACTTCCTCTGCTCTGCTCTGTCTTTAGTTAGCTTTGCCATCGCTTCTCTACTGTTACAAGCCAAATAGAAGGGGCATTCCTTGTTGGTCACCATGTGTTGATGAAGCGGCCCGCCCACGCAATTGATGCATATCTTAATATGGCATGGCAGTCCTTTTTTGCAGTGCTTGCAATACAGCTGATGTTGGCTAGTCAGATGTGCTCCTGAACATTTGGCGCACGTGTCATGCGCTAGGCGACACTGGAATTGCATATGACCCCATCTCCAGCATGCATTGCACTGAGGGATCGAATCCTTGAAGAACCACTTCCAGCACTTTGACACCTTGTTGTTGATGACGACCATTGTGTTACGCAGGTGGTCGGCGGTTGTCCCCTTCTTAACATCTATGACTTTGACCAAAATGGTCCCGCTCGGTCCTAGCCCTGCCTGTCCCTTGGCTTTGATCCACTTAGGTTTGCCATAGAATTGAACGTCTTTCCACTTGGCATGTTGTCGTAGATTGGCCATTATCATGTCTGGTGTAAAGTCGCTGCCATCCATGGTCCTGGTAGGGACCCCTACAAATTTTAGCAACGATGTTGTGGGGCGGTTTAAAACCCTCCCATCTTCCACCTGCACATTAGCCCATGTCACCAACAGTTCCACCAAAACCTGTCTTTGACCCTCAGTGATCTCTTCCCGGCAAACGGCAACTATAGAATCTCGGTTAGTCCACCTAAATGATTTTACGCTGTTATTGCCCTTTTTGCCCTCAAAATGCTCTACATAGCCTGGCGTATTGTGAAATTCCCCTCGGAGGATGTCCTCAAAGGCGTTGCCTTCCATCCTGATCCCTATCTGGTGGAATTCCTTCATTGCGTCTGCCAGCATCCTCCATATCAGGGTCTTCTTGTCAGTGCCTTTGGTCATGCAAATCTTCTTTTCGCCTGCTATCTTCCACTCCAATTCCTTTCCCGACACTATTGAGGCAAAGGATCGCTTGCTCTCTGCCGAAGAAGGTGGTGTCACTGTCTTGGCTCTGTTTGTACCTGTGGGCGTTAGTTGTGGCTGTACTTGAACGAAATGATTCCCTCTCCTCTTGAAGAGGGGGCTTTTACTCTTTCCTCCTGTCGGTGTCGGCATCGGCGTATTCATCCCCCATTTGGACACTAAATCTATAGTCTCCACTGGGATTTCTTCAGGACCGGAAATTGTGCGTCCCATCTGGAACTCCGTTATTTGTCTGGCCAAAGCCACGATAGACAGGATGTCCTTGGACCTAACTCCCTCCTCCTTCCTCTCCTTTGGCTTCCTTAGCATGATCTTTCCTCCTTTCGCTCTCTTCAAATTTGGGTCAATGCTCTCCAAGATGTTGTTGAGTTTGATCTTCTCCTTGTCTTTCCTGTTTAGTCCTCTGTATAGCAGTCCCACCATCACCGCAAACTGAGTTGTCGAAAGATCTTTTGACTCAGACAGCAAAGCTCCTGCTATGTCCTGCCACCCCTTGTCCATAATTGCCTCCAAACCGTTCATGTCTCTGAAAGCAGCTGCTCGCCACATGTCACGTTGGAAGAAGCCCTGCAGGACATCCATCTCCTCCTTCGGCACTGTGTAATGAGTTAGCTCTCCCTCAATGTATTGAGGAATGCAAGCTTGCTGGATTTCTTCCATCCATTGCAATGGGTCAAAGTTCTCCATGCCTTTCTCCTGTGACGAGTTGACATCACCAAAGTCCTCGTCTCCTTCTTGGTCAACAATAATAGCAGCTGCCACGTCAATCGCTGCTTGCGCTTCCTCTGACACAATCTCTCTGTCCGCCTCTGCCGCCATTCGCCTGGCGCACTCCTCGCCTCCTACGTCCTCTTCTGTGACATCCATATCCCTATGCATTTTTTCCTCCATTGCTTTGCGCGCCTCCGCCGCCCTTGCCTTAGCTCTCTCGAACTCCGCATCCACCTGTTCTCTCCTTTCCTCCCTAATCTTCTTTTCTTGTCATTCACGCTCGTCTGCCGCTTTCTTCACGCTCTTCCTGAAGGCCGCTTGCTTCAACTCTTTGTCCATCTTAATCATGCCTTTGACATGATTCATTATTTCCTTATATTTCGACTGGAAATCTGCAGGCTGGTTAGTAACATTTTTCCAACCATACTTCGCCTGCCACTCAATGCAATCTTCCAAGCTGATTGGGAAGTCGCTCAAATACCTGTAGTCTTGCTCTGGTTGGGAGCTAGGGATGGGAGTGTCGTCTCTCTCCAGCCTATTCTTCGTCGGGTTGAAAGGGATATATCCTCCCCTCTGGTTACCTAAGATTGTTCCAGGGACGTAATCACCAAATGGGTTTTCCCACCTGACTGGCTTCTTCGGTAGGCTCCGGGGCAGCTGGCCAATGTATCTTCCTTCCTCACCCGGTGCTGGTTCCCTGTAGATGTTAGTAGTAGTATTTGGCTTCCTTACTGACTTTGGCATGGGCGTCTTTGGGTCCACTACTGGTTTTGGTGGTGGCGTTATGCTTCTTGCCACACCCTGGTCATCTGGATCCATCCTTGTTTTCCCAAAGGTGCTCTGCGCATTGAAGTTGCTCTTCATATACACTTTTGCCACTTCTTGCACGAACTTGTTAGATCCCGGTGGTCCTCCAGCTCTACTCTCTTGATCGTCGTCAGGCAGGGTCCACAAACCTAGGGGATTCCAATCGCCATCTGGTTCCATTACTGCCCTCCAATCCATCCAGTTGTAGTATGGGTTCTCCAATTCTTTATACTTATCCTCCTCAGAGAAAGTGTACAAACTGTTTGTCGGCAAAAGTTCAGGTCGCAATATGCCCTAGCCTGGTGCCATATATACTCCTCTTCCAGTGCATCCTTCAAAACCTTTGTCTTTGTTATTTCATAGTGTTCGTCGTCTTCTTCGTCCCCTCTGTGGGCTTGCAGCTCATGCCAACAGTATTCTCTACCATGCATGCAAAAGCACTCCTCACATAGCCCGATGTGTGGGCATTCACCATGGCACCTCTTCTCCGAGCATACCATGCAAGCGCCTAGATCCCAATTGTTCAGGCTGTCTTCGATCACCTTGTGCAGAAGGTGAAGTACCGTGGATTGATTTTCGCCCCTGAAACGGGACCTCGTGGGCAATATTTGGTAGAAAAGCCATGTGATGGCCTTGCCTATACCTCGTGTATGGTCCAGTTTAGTAATCTTTGGTTTTGGGCCACTCGTCGCTGCCAGAGCTCGGCGGTGGTCTGTCGTAGGTGATTGGGCCCTGGATTGGGCCCTTGAACGGGTAAGTCCAAAAGCATCCCCACTTGAGGGGAAGAAGGGGTCATCCTCAGACTGTTGAAAGAGGGACAGCAGCGCAGGCACCGCTAAGTAAATGTCTTCCACTTACATTTATATCACTTGCTGTGTCCTGCTTAATCACTCGATTGTTAGTTAAAAAACTGAAGAATCATCGCTCAGAATGACCTTCCTATATAGACTTTTGGAACCCTAACCTAAGTACAATGTACACTACCCGTTATGGTTATCGGAACCGAAATGGTACCGTTATGAGTCATTCTGAGTCATATCTATTAATACTCCTTCCATATTTATCCATATGACTCATTCCGCAGTCATTATGAGTCATTATGAGTCATTGCGCAGCCGCATGACTCATTTTCGGAGCCTTATGACTCATGCGCAGTTATAATCTATTTATAGATGTTCTAGATTGTTCTATATGACTCATGCGCAGTCATGTGAGTCATAATTAGTCATATTAAAGGAACCGATGATCTGGTGAGTCATTTGTATGACTCATTATCATTAGTTAAATATGAAACACATTAATAATAGTTATTAATTCTAATCTAATAAGATTAGATACGATGTAGATACGATAAGATTATAGATTAGATAAGATAACTAATGAAGCGCATTAGATTTACTAATGAAACCCATCAGAGTTTCGACACAGACAACATGTTCTTTCCAAAGGAAACGCGCTATGGAAAGTCGGGGGGAAGGGGAGAAAGGGTGATGAAGGGGGTTGATACATCAGCAAAATGGCAATTGCCTACTTAGGTAGGTTATGCTCACATGATGCCTGCTTTCCACGCTCACGCTCATGGTTTTGATGCTCAGCCGTCCTCAGCACTCAGTGCCCAGGACTCATGCTGCCTGCCTGCTCACCCACCCAAGTCTCCACCGTCCTGCGTTGTGCCGATGACCACCGCTCAGCATTTTTTGCATTCACGCCCATGCCCACGCCCATGCCCACGCCCAAGTCAACGCCCAAGTCCACGCCCATTTCATCACTGCGCAGCATCAAATGTTTACACATATATTCACTTTCTTGTACATATAACAACTGAGTAGCTAGAAGCACACTTCGTGTGCTTGATAATCGATGAATTTATTCACGTAGAACGTCTTGAAGGCACTGAGGCTATCAGAAAACTTGAGTTCTGTAGGTATCAATGCGCTTCCCGCAATCCCAATGAGATGAGCACTGCGTAAGATTGAATCAGTATGTATTATTGACAGTTGGGGACTCAGGTCATCGTCAATATCTTGTTGAACCATCCACATGCGAGTTTGAGAGCAAGGAGAGTCGCCGATTGTTGAGAACCAGCTGACAACGGTGCAGGGATAAATCTTTTGCTTGTATTTGAGTTTGAGAAAAGAGAGGACTTGCGCAACGTATAAACCTCGAAAACCAGGTAGGCTCTCATCGTGCACAACAAAAACGCAATCCCTTCGCTCTGGTCCATTGCGCCACATGTGAGTAGAGTGTATTCGTTCACGGAACATCCCAGTAACTCCAGATGGGTCACTGGGCGCATGAAATGTTGCGGTTGCAGATGGATATACAAATATTTTCTCTGTATATTGAGGACATTGTTGCAATGGTATATCGTCGAGCGCTGTGTCAACTTCTGGGTTTAATTGCGAATATAGAAAGCGGGAGACGAGCGCAGGCAATGATGGGATGTTTAAGTGTTCTGCAAGGGGTATAAGTTGATGTGGGATGCGTGGTACTAGCGGCCATCAATTCATTTATGCATAAAAGGAAAAATGAACAGACGCACTTGGTTTCTTAGCGAGCTTTACTTCCCCAATGATATCTTCTACCGCTCCTCCATCGTCGTCCTCATTATATTCCTGAGATTGTTGTTGTTGATCATGTTGAAGTTCATCGTGAAGCATTCCTCGTGCCCGAAAATCGACCGCACAAGCATCAAGCTTGTCAAGCCGCTGGTTCGACAGCAGCATCTGGCCAAGCGCGTTGAAACAGTTTGATCGTCGGTATCGCTTCTTGACAGCCGTAATGTGGCATGATTCGGTTATTGATGAGCAAAGCCCATTTGGCGCACCGAATTTCCGGATGAGATGACGGTAGTGCTTGAGAGAATGTTGCCGTGGGAGGTTGAAACCGTCTGGTCTTACTCCCACGTCGCGAAAAATTTCACGCTCCTTGTGAAATTGTTCCAGCAACTCCTGGAGTTGTTTCAAATCTTCTTCTGTGATAACTGAGCGTCGAACGATGTAGCAGAATTTGATAAAGGTCGCAATTGATCGAACCATTTGAGGAGGGACGTGGCCGACAATTGCTGGCAGGAAGACTTTCATTAGAGCCTTGGAGTCATTACCGGTCCATTGTTTAAAGCCTTGACCCTCTGGAAAACGACGAAGGCCTGGAAATAAGGGAGCACATGTGATACTGGAAAGATATCAGTAGGCTAATAAAAATCGTTTTGTTACAAATCTCACCATCTGTCGATGTCTGATAAAATTTTCTTGTATTCTTTGGATGGATGCGCCTGCTTGATGTACGCTTCAACCCATGTCACAAGATGATCTTTAAACGTGCCTTTGATGAGCTGGTGTAAGATGTCAGGTGCGATGAGAGAATGGATGTCGGCGCGAGGAAATTGTGTGGTAAATGGCTGCCAGATCATTGTTTTAGTTTAGTCAATAACAACAGTTTATAGAACGTACCATGATTCTCGGAATGATTCCGTAGTCGAACCAAAGGGTTTTTTCGTCCAAGGCCTCCATCAGTGCACGAGTTAGTTCATGTGTTTGTCGGCCGCATATGTCTCCATCCAAGCTGTGATTCGGAGCAGTGCATCTGCGTTCACATTTTATATGTAAGGATTTACAAGGCTTGAAATTACACTTACTGAGGACACCAGTCCTGTACAACGCAGCTGAGGAGCACCTGCTCTGGGTAGTCTGCAATATACGGACCCAACCCATATATAGTTCTCCGATAATATCCATCTGCGTAACGGACTACAACTGGTTCGTTCATTCCTAACCTGAACGATGATAAAAGGTGGCTGAGAGAGGCATGGAAGAGATTCCGTCAAAATTCACGGAATTGTTTGCTATCGTCATTTTCTCTATCAGCTATACAAGGCTATCAGGAAGTTAAGTATTCAAAAGGAGAGATATAACACACTTTTCAGTATTGCCAAAAAACCAAGCAGAGACATCCTGTTTTTATGCGCTCGGCGAACATTGTTATGAATTAGACCGTTGGATATGTAGATCGGATAGTACTCATTTTGGCCTGTCGCAACAGAGACTGTCATCTTGTCACTGCCGAGGATGATGGGGCAGAATACGACACCATGGTTGCGGTGATCCTGCGCAATAATATCCTAAGAGATTTTCAGCAGAGTTCAGAATAAATTGAGCGACACACTGATTGTTCCCATGCCCACTCGCCCGACATGAAGTCTTGATAGCGCCGGTTATGGGTCGTCGTGTCAAACACCTTTCTGGCTGCAAAGTCCATATGATCTGAAAAACTGCGATTGGCTAGCTGTATCTTGACAACTTCATGGGCGTCTCGATACCATACGTCGTAAGTCTTCATTTTCCATGAGCAATTGCTTATATCCTCCCCTTCACTTGCTTGATATGCGACCGTTATCGACTGCCAAGGTATGTGACCCAATTTGATAGAATCGATAGTGTTGTGGAAGTCGGTCGTATTCGCAAATGGCGGATCCATGTCTGGTGGGAGGGTACAATCCCACCATTGCATTAGCTCGTCAAAATTGCA
>MIPV01008512.1:7394-26180 GCA_001983365.1 Amanita bisporigera | reverse complement strand
TGGTCTGGGGCTGTATGATGTGGGAGGGGCCTGGACTGGCTTGCAAAATTGATGGAAGGATGGATGGGGACCTCTACCTCACCATTTTGGATGATGAACTTCAAGGCAGCCTGGATTATTATGGGAAAGGTGTGGCTGACATCATCTTCAAGCAGGACAATGACCCCAAGCACACATGCAAAAAGGCCAAGGAATGGTTTCAAGACCATCAAATGGAGTGCATGGTGTGGCTAGCACAGTCACCAGATCTCAACCCCATAGAACAACTATGGACACATGTCAAAAGGGGCTTGGTGACTATGAAAGACCACCATCTGGTGTCTTGGAGCTGTGGGACAGGATAGAGCCAAAGGTGTGTCAGGATTTGATTGAGAGCATGCCTAGGAGGGTTCAGGCTGTGATTAAGGCAAAGGGGGGCTATACAAAGTATTAGAATATATCAGAATCTGTTTGCATTATGGCACCTGCAAAACTGTTGCAATGGTATTGGCTTAGAAAACATTTTATATCTCATGAACCACTTAACCAAATGACATCAGTAGGAACTCCATTTTAGGCTCAGATGCTACTCTACCACAGATTAATTCCTCTTAATTTTAGCTATCTTATTTGTTCTGATATTTACCAATCTTTCCAAGATTGTCAAACATTGCAACAGTTTTGCAGGTCATTGTATATGTGGTCATATTTGTTTGTAGTCCTTACCACTAGTGAAAAGAGCTGATGAAGCATGTGAACATGAGTGCAAGAAATAACACAAGGCAAATACTACTAGTACATTTGTTAGTGACTATATGTGGTCATATTTGTTCATAGTCCTTACCACTAGCAAAAGAGAAACAGAAGAAGTCCCAACAGGAGTCTTATTTGGTGACTGTACCTGCCAAGCCCTTTGAATTCATGGATGCTGAGTCAGACCATGATGGCCCTGATCCTATGATGCAGCAGTCAGTCCCACATGTAGCAAAGGGTGCACGATTGGTCTGTGATGAAGAATCAGTTGCAGATTCTAGCAGTAAGCACTGGACAAACCTAAGATGTATTAATAACCACTTCTCCAACAGATGATTACCAGGGTTCAAATGATGACAGTGAGGAGTCTGAATCTTCCACAGAATCTTGCAGAGAGGCCAAAAATGTTGATGACACTGGGCTTGAAGATGACAATGACAAAGGTCCAAAGATATCAAAGAAAGGAAAAGCTAAGATGAGTCATAAGGATGTCAAGGACAAAAGAAAGACAAAAGCAGCAGTGGGAATGCCAGCAAACAAGAAATGCAAGGCAGCAGAGATCGCTGGGAACAGCCATGAGTGCATCTAGCTTCATTTGTATCATATTCCTCACACAAACTCCCTTCATTACCAGCAGTAAACAGCTAAAGAAGAAGAAACCTGCTGAAAAAGGTGGAATTGATGAAGACTGGGAGCATCTTCTGAAGACACACACTGGCAGGCACTCTGCCTCCACTGCTCATGATTCAGATGCTATGTTTCAATATGGCAGACTTGTTGCTGATGGCAAGACTGACCTGGTTGAAGTGGCAGCAGTCAAATCTGATCAGAAACCTTCCAAAGCATCCAGGACATATGTTAAGTGTAAATTTGTCTGCTTGTTGCATAACTAACACTAAAGTGAGGCAATGATAAAGATCAAGGCGAACCCCAACTTGTCTTACAAGAGTATGAAAGAGGTGTGCGATGGCAATAAGAAATGGAAACACTTGCACCTTCCAGACCAGCCCCAAACTGAGTTGTTGTTCAAGAATGTCATAGTACCTTGTACATGCAAGAAGGCAGGAATGCTTGAACTGTGGGCGCTGCCCACTGTGAAGGACTTACAAGTAATCATCGATGAAGTTTTTCCAGGTAAAGAGTATATGGTAACTGTGAATAATGTTTGGTATATGCTGGTGAGTCATTCTGCCTTATATTGTCTGTCAGGAGTCTCTCAAGACTCTACTAAACACAATGCTCAAGGCTTGAACGACTCAACGAAGAAAGGAGAAGAGTGTGGAAAAGAGAGTTTATTGCTCTAGTAGAAGTCTTGTAGAAAAGACTATCTCTAAGCTTGGGCTTTTACACTGAACTACCTACTGTATATATACTACTATCCTCATGGTTTCTTCATGGTCTACATGTGTACTCCTCATGTATCTCTTATCTAATCTGCTTATGTAACAGATAAGATAACCTGATAAGCTATCCAAGCTTGATGAGATAAGACCAACTGATAAGATAAGATAAGATCAAGGAGCAATTTGTAAAAAGAATGGAAAATTCGTAACATTACCCCCCTTCTAGGGTTGATGTCCTCATCAACATGACAAATAGGAATTAAGCACACAATTATTTTAACTCATTGTGCCAAGCCTCTAAGAGGACCCCCATTACGAGTAAAGAACCACTCACAAATAATCTAAATGGCTGTTTGTATAAGGTTACTCTGGCTTTCTTGTCTGGGTTGATTTACCATGTTACCATCGGAGTTCATATTGGTAGTCACATACCATGTCTCCTGACTCGGGGAATCCGCTGATTTCCTGTTGCATATTGTCAAATCTCTCTGCCATATGTTAAAGGCAATGCCAGTTGTATGGGGTCTGAGCTGAAGACTTCTGCCATCTAACCGGTTTACACAGTGTTGAACCCATTGATGACTCCTCTGCAGCGCATAGCACATTGGATTTGTACACCCCTGGGAATGCCAGTGCTCTGAGTCTTTCCTTCTAGGTCGTCAGGGATTCACTTGACTCTCTGAGTATGTCAGTAGGGATGGTCTTTATGCCTGCTGTTATGGATGATGCCCTCTTCATCATACTTAGAAATGATGAACAGAGTCTCGGTCTGCTCCCAGTCGAATCAACAATGATCAAGACTATGTGGACGCTAAGTCTGGCGATGACAAAGGCCCTTAGGTCGACGTGTTCAGCGATGAAGAGAAGAGGCAATGGTTCAGAAGCTGAGAGGAAGGTAAAACTCGTTTAAGTTGGAACTGAGGTACTACTGTACAAGAGAGGTCTTTATATACATTTAGAGAACAATAGAAATAATGAAAAAGGAAGAAGGCTGTAGCTACCTGAGAAGGAAAGATGAAAGTAGCTACTAAATGGAAATAATGTCCAAAGCGATGCATATAGTAATGATGCTGATATAACTAGGATAAGTCCGTCCACTGAGTAACAGAGATGATGAGAAAAGACAAAGAAACTGTAACACCTGCCTTTTCAAGCTGAGTTAGCCTCTCTTCGAGCCATTTTCCACTTAGACCAGGCTCTTTCGAGCTTAGCCAAGTAGTCATGATCGAAGGCACCATCTTCCCAGCCGAATAAGGAACAAGGTGTGTAGGGAGTAGTCATGTTGGTATAATGGCAAAAGGAGTGGGAAGGAATGGGAGTGAAGAATTGTTGAACAGCTCCAGGGTGCTCTTTATAGAATTTGGAAACAGCGTCTTGTGCATTGGACAAGTTAATTTCTGGCTCCCATGTTGACTCTTCACAAGGGAACCCTTTCCATTTCACAAGGAACTGTATTGAACCTTCTTTGAAACGCGAATCCAATACGCCATCTATTTCTTTTACTTCTTCACTTGGCTCAATCACAGGAGCAACCATTAATGTCCATTCTTTTTGTTTCAGGAAAATGGGGTGACATGTCAGTCTCAATTTTGATTCATGAAAGGTATCATGAATCTTCCATTGTTCCGGTAATTGCAACTTATATGCCGCCTTCCCTACTTTTCTCTGAACTTTAAATGGACTGTAGAGTTTTGCATCCAGCTTCTTTGACTGCCTTGTGGTTTTAATGTCCAAACCATCCAAGTATACCAGATCCCCTGCCTTGTAATCGTTTGACGGTTTCACATGTTTGTCGTGTTGCCATTTCATTGATTCTGCCGCCTTTTCCAAGTTCAATTGAACCTGTTTATAGATTTCTTGAATTTGTTCTATAAACTGATTTGCCATTTCATTTGATGATTCCTTAGGAATGTTCAATCCCTTGAAGGGGTGTTGTCCGTTATTGATCATGAAGGGTGTCATCTTTGTAGCCAAATGCACCCTGTCATTATGGCAAAATTGAGCAATTGCCAACCAGTCTGTGTTACAGTTTCTTTTCCTTTCTTTATCATCATTATTACTCAGCAGACAGACATATCCTAATTACATCATCATCATTACCATACGAACTGCCTTGGACATTATTTCCATTTAGTTACCTTCATCTTTCCTTCTCAGGTAGCCACAGCCTTTCTTCCTTTTTCGTCATCTCTATTGTTCTCTAAAATGTATATAAAGACCTCTCATGTACAGTAGAGCCTTAGTTCCAACTTAGACGAGTCTTACCTTCCTCTCAGCCTCTGAATCATCACCTCTCCTCCTCACCATTGATAAACCTAAACTCGAACTGGCAGGAGGAACCAGTTCCGATGAGATTAGATTGAGGCAGGCGTTTGAAAGGAAGACGGCAATCAACAGAACCGACTGGCTAGGCTCGGCTCCGAAGGTCCCGAGAACGTCGGGTGTATTCCGATGGTTCTGACGTCGTGTGGTGCAAAGCGAAGGTTTCGGGACCCGCTCGGGGCTTCGGTAGATGACAGTCGGTGGTCGGCGAGATGCATAGTGGGGTGGCCGAAGGTGCCGAGGCCGAGAGTCGATATAACGTATAGTTGAAAGAAAGCGATGCAAGTGACAAATGGGTCCGGACATCGACGAGACAAATGATTAAGACTACCACGCGGCCGAAGGTGATAGAAACGAAGATGGAATTGAGACACAAACACGATACATGAAGGCAGAAGTCAACTTGTTTTTTACGATGTACATGTCTACGTATTTATACTTTCTCCTCTTTTTCCGATGTCGTTCGATACAATTATGCTCTGGTGTCGGCAAATACTTGGTGCGCCGAATGCGTGCGTTTACGGTAGTTCCGCCTTTGAGGTTTCTTCAACGGGGATGGTACAACAATCGAGACTATGCATTGGCCGTGATGACGATAGGCTAGGGCTGATGGTGCTACGGAGGTTCATTTTAGTTGATCCGTTGCGTGACGTGGCTTTGATTGTCGGTGGTCCATATCGCCTTTCCTTAGCTGGCTAGCGCGTTCAAGGGTCCTTGTCGTAAGGTCTCGCGTCGGCGTAACGGCGCCTCTCAGCTTGTGTCTTTGCCATTTCGCTTTGCTCGTGCGCTGTGGTTCGGTCGTCGTGGAGTTCTTTATGTCGGAGGCGGCGTATATCTTCCTTGAAAACTCTGTCTGATGTTTGGTAGTCTCGGTTCTCGGGCGACTTGGGGTCAGCTTGGTGTCGTATGTTTCGGAAGGTTCGGTTTCGGGTTTTGTGCATACGTTCCGATTGTTCGGCTGGTCTGACTGTTTGGGATATGTTCGGTTCCTCGGGACTCTTTCGTGCGGCCAAGATTAGTAAGTGTTGGATTTCAGGCAACTGCCGCTACTGTTGTAGACCTTGTACATGGCATGGTGACCAGTACATGTGATCTCCGCATAAGTCATGGACTGTGCTCATCACCGTCGAACGCATTGATCCAAAGGCCTTTGTCATCATCAGACTTAGCATCCTCATCGTTCTATTAGTAGTCATCATGACTGGGAGCAGACTGAGACTCTGTTCATCGTTTTTAAGTACGATGAAGAAGGCATCGTCCGTAACATAAGTTGGAACTCAAGGAACCGCTCAGTGCATTGTCACTAGCAAGACACCATTGATCTCAAAGACTTTAAAGAAAGACCTCCTAACGGAGCAGTCCCTTTTGACGGAGATTTCTATCTCGAAAGAACAGAAGTCTTCTTTTCCGCACTCAGTAATCAGTGGTGTTGGAGAGGAGTAAAGAAGAATATCCCTATCAACGAGAGCTATTTTACAGGAGAGTACGAAGAAGGAGATCCAGACGAGGAATTACCCAGGAAACTTTGGATCAAGTGGTATAACAAAGAGTATGATGTTAAACACCTCCTTCTAGAAAAGCCCATCACCAAACCAGAAGCTACCTGGTGGACAGAGTTCGCACCATACCACAAACTCAGTCTAGGAGCAGCGTTTTTTGCAGCATCACCCAAAACCGTCACAGCCTGGTACCAATTTTGCGAAGAAAAAAGGAACGAACTAGACAAAGAACCAAAGAAGGAAGAAGAACCCAAGAAAGAAATGACCAACACAACGGAGGTTACCAAAGGAGATATCAAACTGCAGCCCATCAGGGTCTTTACAGGAAAGTGAACGGAGGCACAGTCATTCTTGGACTCCCTCGAAGATTTCTTTGCTCTTAATGAAAATAACTATAAGGGCAAAGACGAGAAAAAGATCAGATACACTCTAGCATGTTTAGGACCAGAGGTAGACAATTGGAAAACGATCATTCAAGGTGAGTTGAATGCCAACAAAGGAGAAACAACAGGAATACAATGGAATGACTACGAAACATTCCATCAACATTTCATCACCAATTGGGGAGAAATTAACAGCGCAGTCAGGGCCTTAAACGAATTAGCCAATTTAAGCGTAGGGGGGGCAGTTTCAGTCCCTGAATACATCCAAAAATTTCGCACCCTGATCAAACTTACTGGCCTTACCGGATTAACTGCCCAACTTCAAGCTTTCATTCAAAAACTCCCAGACAGCATTGCTACTAAAGTTCTGGAGCACCAGATGGATTATAAAACCATGAACGACGCATACACAAAAGCAGAACAGCTCCACTTTGCTTGGGAAACTATGCAGCTTATGGGAAAAGGGTCCAGATCAGGAGATCGATCTAGTTTCAATCTAAACTCTAACAGGGGCAATCAAACAGGGACTAATCGAATGGTTAACGCAATGACCACTGGACGATTAACTGAAGCACAAAAAGAGGAATATAGGAAAACAGGGAAGTGTTTCAGATGTGGCACACAGGGACACATTTCTTGGAACTGCCCTAAATGCAACAATAACTCATCTGGATCCTCCTCCCAGGGAAGGAATATTTGCTCGATCACCGAGGGAAAACCTGCCGAAGAAACAGGAGGCTTGATCAAAACAATCAGGGCAATGTTGACTAAATTAACTGAAGAAGAAAGGAACACCTTCCTAAACAAACTTGAAACAGAGGGTTTTTAATCAGGAAGCATCAGGCAGCAGTTGACACTTCCTCCAATGGACTAGAACAATTAGCACTTGATTCTGTAATCGTACAATCAAACAATGTCAGAAGAATCTCGATCCCAGTTCATTTTTGAAAAGAAAGCCTCAGAGCAATTCCCATCAACTAGACCCTGGGATCATGCGATCGAACTAAAACAAGGTTTCTCTCCGAAAGTGAGCAAAATCTACCCACTATCTTTGAAGGAACAATCGTCCCTGGACGAATGGATCACAGAACAAGTCACAAAAGGATACATTAGACCATCGAAATCCCCACAGGCCTCTCCATTCTTCTTTGTTGCGAAAAGGAAAGCGGCGCTCTGAGACCTTGTCAGGATTACAGATATCTGAATGAATGGACAATCAAAAACGCTTATCCGCTACCCCTTGTTTCCGATCTAATGACGAAACTATCTGGTGCCCAATATTTCATGAAACTAGACCTCAGATGGGGATACAACAATGTCCGGATCAAGGAAGGTGATGAATGGAAGGCCACATTCATCACAAACAGGGGCCTTTATGAACTGACAGTAATGTTCTTTGGTCTCTGTAATTCACCATCGACATTCCAGACAATGATGAATGAATATTTTTGGGATATGATTAATGAAGGATGGCTCATTATTTACATGGATGATCTTCTAATCTGCGCCGATACAAAAGAGGAATTAGAAATATGAATGAAACATGTCCTTCAGAGATTACAGGAAAATGATCTCTTCCTGAAACTCGAAAAATGCAAATTCGCCATACAAGAAGTTGAATTTCTTGGCATGATCATCAAACCAGGGCAAATACAGATGGATCTGATCAAACTGGCAGGAATAGCCAATTGGCCAGCCCCTTCTACAGTCAAACAAGTTCGATCATTCCTTGGATTTGGAAATTTTTATCGATGATTCATTGGAAATTTCGCATCACTAGCGAAGCCACTCACCGACCTAACCAAGAAAGACATACCATTCACATGGAGCGCAGAACAACAGAGATTGTTCAATGAACTAAAAGAAAAATTCACATCCATGCCAGTGCTATTAATGCCAGATGTGACAAAACGATTCATCCTTCAGACTGACGCATCTAATAAAGCAATTGGAGCGGTGTTAAAGCAGGCTGATGAAACAGGAGCCCTACACCCTTGCGGATTTATCTCACATGCATTAACCCCAATGGAGCAAAATTATCAGATCTATGATTGAGAACTGCTAGCAATCATCAAAGGACTCGCAACTTGGAGGCATTTATTACATGGGTCACCGCATACAACAATTATACATTGTGATCACAAAAACCTGTCGTTCTACCGCACACCACAACGATTAACACCCAGACAAGCATGGTGGTCTTCGTTTTTATCCGAATTTGACCTACGCATCGAACATGTCCCTGGAACAAAACTGTTTGAAGCTGATGCGTTGTCGAGACGTCCAGATCATATGGGGAACAAAGAACAACCAGAAGAAATGATGGTTTTACCTCCTGAATGATTCATTAATTTGATCGCAGAAGACTTGGTAACAGATCTCCAAAAGGCAATGTTGAAGGATGATTTTGGACGAATTCTGATTGAGGTAGTTGAGAAGCACCACGCTCCACCGATCAAAGTCTTACAAAGGGGGTGATTTTCACGCCATGCAACAAAACAATTGACGCTCTAGGAACAGCAAACATATACATCACCGAGATTTTCAAACAATTCGGCCTCCCTGACATGCTTATTTCAGATAGAGGACCGCAGTTCTCAGCAAAAGTCTTCCAGGAAATCAGAAAAGTGCTAGGAATCGACCACAGGATGAGCACAGCATACCACCCACAGACTGATGGAGAAACAGAACGAGTCAACCAAGAATTAGAAGTCTACCTTTGGATGTTCTGCACTAATGAACTGCATAAATGGAAAGGATTACTCCCAATCACAGAATTTGCTCACAATAACCAACATCATGATGCCATCAAAGCATCGCTGTTTCAGCTAATGTATGGAACCGACCCTGTAGCGCTCCCCACCGCTTCCCACAAAATGAGTACACCTGCAGCAGAAGAATGACTACTACAGTTACAAAAAGCAAGGGAGGAAGTGCTAGCAGCACACGAATTAGCTAGACAACTTGTGGCAAAATGACGAAGGGACAAATCCATACAGTTCGAAAAAGGCGATAAGGTCTGGCTCGAAAATAGAAATCTACACATTCCATACCAGTCAAGAAAACTAGTGCCTAAACGAGAAGGACCCTTCATTATCGAACAAGTAATGGGACCAGTAACGTACAAATTGAGATTGCCAAAGCAATGGCACATTCACCCTGTGTTTCATGCGTCCCTATTATCCCCTTACAAACAAACTGAAGCTCATGGCCCAAACTATACAACACCACCCCCTGATCTTGTAAATGGGAACGAAGAATATGAGGTAGAAGCAATTCTTGCACACTGAAAATGCGGCACAGGGTATCAATACCTGGTTAAATGGAAGGGTTACGGATCGAATGACAACTTGTGGGAACCTGAGCGCAACTTGGGTAATGCTGCAGAAGTTCTGCTGGGGTATAAAACCAGGAGACAACCGTAGAGAAAAGAAAAGCTATCATGGTCACATATCACAACTGCAGACACCTCAAACTCAACAGTATATATACACGGAACTATGCTCCTGTTCACACCAAATTCTCAGCATCATGAAAACTCCCACAATACGTACAATTCTTCATTCTCAAACCATATCATCTTCACCCCTTCTGAGGACGATATTCATTTCGCTATAGAGACAGGAATGTGAGATGCGTCACAGTTGAAGCAACTCGTGGAAGACCCCTACCCTTAAATCCAAGACATAATCATAACCAGATCACACACGACCCATCCTACTATACCCCTGAATGATGCGACGAGAGGATAAGACAAAATAAAGAAGCCATCCAGATGTTGAACGATTGGATTGATAACAGGTCTTATAGTATTGTTAATAACATGTCGATGACCGAAGATCCAGGAAGAGATAATAGTGACAGCGAAACAGGAGAAGTTAGCGACCAATGGGAAGACCTAGGAACAATATACTATGAAATGTTCCCACCACAAGTAATCCCTATGCGCACCCCTTTCGTTCTCCCACCAAGTTACACAATCACCACAGACCGCCAGATACCTCCTCCACCACGCACTCCAAATCCACCATTCTATAACCAACATGAATTTGAACCAGGATACCCTAGGGTCCAGAGTATTATCAGGAGAACAAATAATGGATGGCAATATTATTATCCAAACCACAAAAATTACGATGGAGTAGAATCACCTTCTGATCCAGGAACAATGCCATCATCCCCTACATCAGTTACGTCCGCTGAACGGTTCACAGAAGAATTATTTCAAGTGATCCTACAACAACCTGCAGATGATCCAATATGGGATGTTTCATACGAAGAACCCACGATAGAGGAGCTAACTGGAGACATTACAAGCCATTGGCCAAATACAGACAAATTGATCATACTGGATGATGAAGAATTCGATGATAGCCCTGGGAATGAAGGAACCAGCCAAAACGGTCGATCTCTATAAAAACCATATGAAACGCAAAGGATCCCAATCCGTTCTGGATATCTGCAGTCTTCGACGCACCTCAGCTTTCTCAAACCTTCAACTACTTTTCGTCACTTCATCCATCACCATGTCTGACTTCACCAACATCTTCATTGCCACCACCTCTGGCCCCATCCAGAACCTCGCATCTGTCACCTCCAATCTTCACCATGCGGCTGTTCGAGTCATAATGGAGGTGGACGCTGCCGTCCACATCTGCCGTCCCTGATCAAGAATCTGCTCAGGATCAAATGGCGCTCCAACACCTCCATCGCACTTTGAGAGCAACACAAAAACTCATCGACGCCGCTATAGCCGACATCAATGTCATAACCAACTGGCACAACAAAACTGACGGCGACGGATGGGGGGGCAACAACAGTAACAATGGATGGGGACAGGGCAATTAGAAGTCGGTGACTTCTCCCATACAAAGGGGGTAATGTTACAGTTTCTTTTCCTTTCTTTATCATTGTTATTACTCAGCGGACAGACATATCCTAATTACATCATCATCATTACCATACGAACTGCCTTGGACATTATTTCCATTTAGTAGTTACCTTCATCTTTCCTTCTCAGGTAGCCACAGCCTTTCTTCCTTTTTCGTCATCTCTATTGTTCTCTAAAATGTATATAAAGACCTCTCATGTACAGTAGAACCTTAGTTCCAACTTAGATGAGTTTTACCTTCCTCTCAGCCTCTGAATCATCACCTCTCCTCCTCACCGTCGAACGCATTGATCCAAAGGCCTTTGTCATCATCAGACTTAGCATCCTCATTGTTCTATTAGTAGTTGTCACGACTGGGAGCAGACCGAGACTCTGTTTGTTGTTTTTAAGTACGATGAAGAAGGCATTGTCTGTAACAGTCTGTCCAGTTCGTCTGTCTCTCGTTTACATAAATTCTTAGGAATTCTTCTAACTCTTGGTTCACCCTTTCTGTCTGACCATCAGTCTGAGGGTGATATGCAGTTGACAGGTTTTGTTCGACCCCCAGTATGCCATATAATCCTTTGATGAATGACAAAGTGAACTGTGGTCCTCTGTCTGATATCACCTTCCAAGGAATGCCATGTTCCTTGAATATAACATCTTGATAGAGGGTTGCTACTCCTTGTGACGTGACTGTGGTAACTGTGGGTATGAAGTAAGCTTTCTTTGAAAATTGATCTACTACTACCATTATCATGTCTTTTCCTTTTGATTTGGGCAATGGTCTGATTAGGTCGATAGAAATTTCTTCCCATGGTTCGGTAGGAATATGATTTGGTTGCAATGGGGGCGCTTTGGGTTGTCAATTCAGCTTATTGACCTGACATTCATGACATGCTTTAACATAATGCTCAATGTCCTTCTTCATATTTGGCCACCAAAAGGTCCGAGTTATTAATTCAAGGGTTTTCACTATTCCCAGGTGTCCTGCAAGGGGATTTGTACGACAGAATTCAATCACTTTTTCCCTTATCTCCTTTTTGATTGGTACATAGATCCACCCTTTCCATTCCCAATATCCTGTTTTCAATTTCTGAAAGGTTTCATCTCTGGCCTCAATTCCTTTGATTACTTTTTTATCAAAAAACCTTTTTTGGACCCTCGCAATTTCTTTTAGCAGATCATCTTGATACTGGTCATCATTAAAAATTTGTATTGTCTCAAACAGGTCTTCCTTAAGTAATATGACTTGTTCGTTGTCTTTTTCACCTTTTGGGTGACCAGCTCATCTTGACAATAGGTTTGCCTTTGTATTAGACTTTCCCGATTGGTGTTTGATCGTCATATCAAACTCTTGGAGATCTAACACCCATCTCGCTTGTCATTGATTTAGATTTTGGGGTTTCCGAAAATATGTAAGATTTTGATGATTGGTTAGTACTTCAATTGGGTGTTTGGCTCCTTTCAGATAGTGACTCCATTCATAGAATCCTGCCATAATTGCCAACATTTCTTTATCATATATTTCATAATTTTGCTCAGCTTCATTCAAGGATTTTGACATAAATGCTACTGGTCTCCATTGCTCGTCTTCGCATTTTTGTGATAGAATGTTCCCAATTGCAAAATCTGACACGTTGGTTTCTGTTACAATCACGCCTCAAGTATGCTTATGTAACCGCCCCTATCCCTATGCAGTAAGTTTTTCTCATCATTATGCTTTCTTACTTCGTCGTTTATGCCAGAGTCCTTGTTATCACATGGTATGCACTCACTATCACATGCATTCGTCTTTTATCACATGCCTACCATCTTTATCACATGTCTATGTCTTTTATCACATGCTACTCTATTTTATCACATGTCAGTAGCGTAGCATGTACCTATATAAGCTCTAATACACAGAGTGGATCCCCAGTCTAGTTTTAACGGTCAAACCATCATTGGGAACTCTCAGCTCATCTTCGCATACTCAGACTCTCCCTCTTACACTTGTGTAGGAGCTTAACTTACCCTTGAGGAAGTTCTGCTCTCGTCACCCTTGAGGTTGACAATTCTCAACACAGTTAAGGTGTAACAGTTTCCATTTGGAAAGGAAGCGTCGGATTCAGGATTACTAGAGTAGGTCGTGTTGTTATTTGAGCTTTCAGTTGTTCAAAAGCTTGCTGTTGTTCTGTGTTCCATGACCATTCTACTTTTCCTGTTAGTTTTGTCATAGGTTTTTCTATTTTTGCAAATCCCTGAATGAACCGCCAATAGAAATTAATAAATCCCAAAAATTGCTGGAGTTCCCTTTTATTTTCCGGTATTGGCCAATCAATTACCGCTTTCACCTTGCTTTCATCCATACAAATTCCTTTTTGTCTGATAATTAATCCCAAAAAGTCAATCTCTTCTTTGTGAAAGGAGCATTTCTCTGGCTTTAATGATAACTGATGGCGTTCTAGTTTTTCCAGTATTTTGGTGACATGTTGTTCATGCTCCTGTTTCGTTTTGGAAAATACCAAGTATGTCATCCATATAAATCACCACCCATCCCTGAGCTATTTCCTCTCTAAAGATGTTGTTCATTATAGTTTGGAATGTAGCCGGTGAATTTGTTAATCCAAAAAACATGACCAATGGTTCAAATAATCCTCAATTGGTTTGGAACACTGCTTTCCATTTGTCTCCTTCTTTGATGTGAATATTGTTGTATCCCCATTGTATGTCCATTTTAGAAAAGATTTTGGCATTACTCAGTTTGTCAATTAATTTGGAAATTAATGGTAAAGGATATCAATTTTTTATGGTCATCTCATTTAGTATCCAGTAATCTTGAACAGGTCGTAACGATCCATCTTTCTTTTTCACAAAGAAGAATGGACTGGTCATTGGAGATTTGCTTGATTGGATCCTTCCTGTTTCTAGATGTTCTTTAACAAATAAGTCCAACTGTTCCTGCTCATGTGCGTTTAACGGATATATTTTACAATCTAGTGGCTTTGATCCAGGTATTAATTCGATCGCATGATCCCATGGTCTTCTTGGTGGTAATTCATTAAAAGTTTCCTTTTTGAATACCCTTTTGAATTTCCAATATGGTTTCGGCACCTGGTCCATCAGCCTACTTTGTTCCACCTTGGGTTTAATTTCTTGTCAACCCATTGATCGTAAATATTCTGGGTATCCGATATGAACCGCTAACAACCTATCTCCAGTTTCAAGTTGGATTGGATCTTTGATCTCATCCTCCGGTTCTTCCACATCAACTGATTTGTGACAAGATCCTGGAAATCGGGTGAATCTTAATTTATTCGCTTGCCAGTCAATCTCCAGATTGTGGTATTTAAGCCAATCAAATCCCAGGAACATATCAGTCTTTCCCAAAGTGGTTACACCGAATTCCATTTCCTCGATATGCCCCTGAATTTCTACCTGTAATTTCACAATTTTGGTAATCACTCCATTGGTATTTAATGTGCCGTCTGCATTATACACAGATATTGCCTGTGGAAGTTTTGTTGTATTGATTTCATGGGTTTTGACCCATTTGGCAGACACACATGAACTGGTGCATCTGCTATCCAATAGTCCCTTTACATCCAGTACTTGGTTAGTGTCTAGCATAGTGACAACACATTGCAAATCCATTTGTTGTTTCCCTGATGCCATGATCCATTTTGGTTCTTTTAATTGTTTCAAGAACCACAACCCTTCTGATTCTGTCATCTGATTCACCTCTTGTAGAGTTTCAGATGAGATCTCATCTTCCTTCTGTTGATTGGTAAAGATTTTCAGATCCATGACACATTTTTCATCATGCCAAATCTTCCGTAGCATCCATGCAGCTGATCCTACATGTAACCGTGTTTTCTTATTTCGTGAAGATGAACTCCTAATTGGACTTTCCAGATGGCGAACTTCATAAATCAAACTGTTTATATTGATGTAATCCATATTTACAAAGTCGCTGTACTGTACAAATCCATCAGCCAGTGAGTCGGAGTTGACACTCACTGGTCCCTGCCAAAACTCAATTTCCTCGCCATCTCAGCCCTCTCTTCTTCTGTCATTGTTTCAAAGTATGTGTCAACGGTGATCTCTCTGACCGCATCTTTTCCTTTGCAATTTTGGGCAATGTGACCTGGCTTTCTGCAACTATAGCATTTGAATTCAGTCATTGTCTCCCTGACTGCTTCCTTGCTTTGACAATCCCTGGAAATATGTCCTGCCTTGCTGCAATTATAACATGTGACAGATCTGGTTGTCCTTGTGCGATCTACATCCATAGGAATTCCTGCCCCTTTAATCATTGTAGATGGTCCTGCCTGCACATTAGTCTGATTTGGTATGTTGGCACTTTGCTGCGGCCTATTCTGGTTGAACTATTTTCCTTGATTTGCCTGCAGGTTATTGAATCGATTTGGTCTTTGTCTGTAAAACTGATCAGCTTCTCTTTGCAATTTTTCCAATTCAGTCGCCCTTTCATACCACCAATTTAATTGCCCTGGCTGTGAGCTGTCACCTGGTGATCCAAGCTCAATGATTCTTCGTCCTAAACCAGTTCATATTCCTTGCTTAAATTGGTCAACAAGTGCAATGTCGTCAAATCCAGTTAGCTGCGCCCATCCCTTGAATTCAACGATGTATTCCTCAACTGTCTTATTGCCTTGCTTTAATTCCCTAATTTTTCTAACCACATCTTCCCTGGTTTCCGTGGTCAAGAAATAATCCCTTGCTTTCTGAATGAATTCTCCCCATCTGTAGAATGGTACAGGGTTCTTGAATCGATAGGCTGGTCATAATGGAGTTTCCTCCATTGCTGGTATCTCTGGAACTCCTTCTATTGTTTCCAGTTTTGTGATTATTTGTCCTGGTTGTGATGCATTAAACTCAACACATTCTACTTCATATGCAGCAATTTCCTGAATTTTAATATTAACCCAATTTTGCACCTTGTTGTTCTTGCCCTTCTTGATTCGTTGTAATGCATAACTGATTTTCCGATCATCGTCTGTAACTCTAACTTCCAAAAAGTAATGTGCCATGCATCTTAACCATGCATCGATTTCTGAAGGCTCACCCTCATAGTACTCAGGTGGGTCTAACTTTAGCTCTGGTCGTTTTGGCTGATTTTGTTCAGCTTCCCTGTCTGTCCTGGCATTTTCCCTGGATTCATCTCTGATAGCCTGTATCACCTGTTGTAGTATGGTTGCCATTTGCATCGCTTGGGTTTGCACCTGGTTCTGTTCATCCTGTTGTTGTTCTTCTGTTAGGGTCACCTCACGACCTGTCCATGATGTAATTACTCCTGATGCATTCATGGTCGGAGATGCTATCATTGCTTGCTGACTTCGAAATATGAATGTGAACATCATCACAAACATAGCTGTGAGAACTTCGAGAAGAGCCATGGCTCAATCCTCATGTAATATTGTCAAGAAAGGTGAAGGTATTTCAAGCAGTGAGTGCAAAGCTTAGAGATTATGTCAGGAGTCTCTCAAGACTCTACTAAACACAATGCTCAAGGCTTGAATGACTCAACGAAGAAAGGAGAAGAGTGTGGAAAAGAGAGTTTATTGCTCTAGTAGAAGTCTTGTAGAAAAGACTATCTCTAAGCTTGGGCTTTTACACTGAACTACCTACTGTATATATACTACTATCCTCATGGTTTCTTCATGGTCTACATGTGTACTCCTCATGTATCTCTTATCTAATCTGCTTATGTAACAGATAAGATAACCTGATAAGCTATCCAAGCTTGATGAGATAAGACCAACTGATAAGATAAGATAAGATAAGATCAAGGAGCGATTTGTAAAAAGAATGGAAAATTCATAACATTGTCAACCAATATCTAATATACCTACAACAGGCAAAGTTGCATATCAAGTCCTGGTGCAAGGGATTCAGAACTTATGCATTGAAGGCCATTAACTTGCTAATCTCTGAGAATAGTCAAGTGCTTACAATGAAGGAATTTGTGGCTCAGGAGATATCTGTGCATCTCACAAAGGCCACCATCATGACTACCCTGGAACACATGTATTACACTTATGCCTATCAATGGTCCAATTGGAGTGAGGATTCAGCAGCGAGAAAAGTATGTTGTTTTCTTTCAGTGATATGGTTTCTCAGTCATTGATTCAGGGTTTTGGGAGAAATCCCTTCATTCTCTATACATTTGCAAATGCCCATCTTGCCCTTATCAATGATGTTGATAACTTAGTGAATGCAAAACCAATTGGTGTATTGTTAATGGCAATGCAAGCAGTACATCTCACTTTACCCACTGGACATTACTAAACCCTCTTAGGTTGGGCGGGCTGGAATACAGGTGAGAAAGGCAATAGTCTACCCAAGTTCTCGAAGAACAACTTTGGTGATACATATGAAAAGGATGACAAGAAAGGCCCAAAGCGCATTCACCATGCAACAATATTTGTCAAGATACTTGAACACTTGACTGATGCTGATTGGACTTCCTTAATCAAAGCTGCTTGTGAACAAATACCTTGAAGACAAGAAGAGAGTGTGTGGGCCTGTTCTGTGAGCTCTAATGCTATGCTTGTAGCTGAAAATGCTGTTGAAGATCCCGCAGATGACTTTGTCATGGTTCTCTAAAGGTGATGGACAACCTATCATCAATCAGATATTGCTGATGAAGTCATAGATGCATTATGTCTCCATTCACATGCCATTCACTGTTATAACTTATCACATTCTCTCTCTCACCATTTTCTGCATGCTTTGGATCTGCACTGGTGCTGTACAACCCTGTCATCAATCAGATTTTGCTGAAGAATTGATAGATACACCAAGTCTCTATTCGCATTCATGCTATCTATCATCCAACCATCACCAGCTCATTGTTATCACTTGTCACATGTTTCTCAAGATCCACACCAGTGCTGTACTACCTATCTTTAATCAGATTTTGCTTATGAATTCATAGATACACCCCCCATCCATATCTGCATGCACACTGTCTATCACCCTACCAAGCCTCGCTTGTTATTGCCATCAGATGCACGCAGTTTCTATTTTCACACAAGTCTATTGCTCATTTGTCAATTCACTGGCACACATCGCATTCCTCAGCTTTTGTAATCAATTATTTTCCACTACATCTCAGTTGTGTATTGGGATTGCATTGATATACTTATAGCTGCTATTCTAATGATAGATAAAAATACAATTTTTTCAACATGCACTTTGAGAGCCTGAAGGAAGACAAGAGTACTTTGAGTACTCTTCAAAGCCACCTGATGTCCTCTCAAAGTGGCCTGATGGCTCTAGGAGGACCTGTTCTATGCCCAGAGAGGTATCCAGGTCCTTTTGCAAAGGTGTGTAACTTTGCGTGCTTTGGGGGCTCTGGCTGCTTTACAAAGCACTCAAAGTCACCAAAGCTCCACCTGGGATTTTCCTGATGACTCTTGCCATCCCAGTTACATTTGATGCAACCTGAGATCTCCATCCTTGATGATTCTTCATATGCAAGTCAAGGCTGGTGAGTGTTACACCTTAACTGTGTTGAGAATCGTCAACCTCAAGGATGATGAGAGCAGAACTTCCTCAAGGGTAAGTTAAGCTCCTACACAAGTGTAAGAGGGAGAGTCTGAGTATGTGAAGATGAGCTGAGAGTTCCCAAT
>MIPV01008503.1:5610-17921 GCA_001983365.1 Amanita bisporigera | reverse complement strand
TGTTACAAATCAAACAAGACAAATTGAATGATAGTGTATTCATTGAGTTCTGCCTAGCTACATATGCTGCAGAACACTGGCATAAACACTATCAGCTGAGCAGCAAGGATTCTAATATAGAATGCTTGCTAAAGTTAATGTTTCAAAGAAGTAACTGTTTTATGAACTGGGTGAGACTATATGATGTGGATAGGGAGTGGGTTGGAACAGAACTAAGGAGAAAACACATAGCCCATCCATTGTACTATGCTGCACAGCTTGGCCTTGAAACAGTTGTTGAACATCTTTTGGTGGATGTTGATGTCAATGCTCAGGGTGGACACTATGGGAATGCACTTGCACAGGGTGGACATTATGGGAATGCACTTCAGGCAGCAGCACTTCAGGGTAATCTTAGTATTGTTAATATGATCCTGGACAAACAAGCTGTTGTCAACACTCAGGGTGGATATTATGGGAATGTACTTCAGGCAGTAGTACAAGATGGCAATCTTGAAATTGTTAATCTGCTCCTGGACAAAGGAGCTGATGTCAATGCTCAGGGTGGATATTTTGGGAATGCACTTGAGGCTGCATCATGGATTGGCAATCTTGAAATTGTCAAGCTGCTCCTGGACAAAGGAGCTGATGTCAATGCTCAAGGTGGACATTATGGAAATGCAATTCAGGCTGCATCATGGTTTGGCAATCTTGAAATTGTCAAGCTGCTCTTGGACAAAGGAGTTGATGTCAATGCTCAAGGTGGACATTATGGAAATGCACTTCAGGCTGCATCATGGATTGGGAGTCTTGAAATTGTCAAGCTGCTCCTAGGAAGAGGAGCTGATGTCAATGCTCAGGGTGGATGTTATGGAAATGCACTTCAGGTTGCGTCATGGACAGGCAATCTTGAAATTGTTAATATGCTCCTGGACAAAGGAGCTGATGTCAATGCTCAGGGTGAAGATTATGGGAATGCACTTCAGGCAGCAGTACAAGATGGGAATCTTGAAATTGTTAATCTGCTCCTGGACAAAGGAGCTGATGTCAATGCTCAGGGTGGACATTATGGAAATGCACTTCAGGCTGCATCATGGATGGGCAATCTTGAAATTATTAATATGCTCCTGGACAAAGGAGCTGATGTCAATCAGCAAGGTGGAAAATATGGAAATGCACTCCAAGCAGCAGCAGCAGCAGTAGATGGGAATCTGGAAATTGTTAAGCTGCTGTTGGACAAAGGAGCTGATGTGAATGCTCAGGGTGGAAAATATGGAAGTGCACTCCAGGCTGCAACAAGGATGTATAATCCAGTGATTAGGGAGCTTCTTCTTGACAGTGGAGCTGAGTGTAATATTGATGCCTTGAGCAAGGACAGTGGTGATGAAGACAGCAGTGATGAGGGGATTGAATGTACAGAAGATGAGAATACAGAAGATGAGGATGATGAATGTACAGAAGATGAGAATACAGAAGATGAGGATGATGAATTTATGTAGTGTGATGATGCAGACATGTATGTACTATACACCAATCACCTTTTTTCCATGTTAGTATTGTTTTGCAATATAAATTGTCTCCCACTACACTACTTGATTACTTTCTAAATTTTGATTTTCTAAATCTGAATCCAACTGTTTCATCACTTTTCCCATGTCCCATGCTGCTGCAGCTTGAGCATTAGATTCTGGCTTTCCACAATAAGAATTAGTGCCTTGTGCAGGGGCATGTTTAGCATCACATTGGGGAAGCCAGTATATGGACTTGGCAAGTGAGTTGATACCATGTCACAAGCAAGGTGTGCAAATTTGCACATCTGTCAGTGGGAAAAGCATGGATAATGTGGTAGTAGAAAGAGGTTGGGAATGCACATCTTGGATGCCCAGGGTGGATTTAGCTCCCCATGCAATGCCAAGGGCTTTGGTGGCAAAGTGGGCAATGGATATGTTCTCTCCACAGTCTGAATGCAGACTGGGGAGTATAATGGTTGTTGAAGAGGTCCCATCAACTCTGTGCAGATACTGGATTATGTGAGTTGTAATAATAGGCAGATAACAGCAATGGATAATTGTGGACAATGGCATGTCAGCAATGTACTTTTGGAGGATGGATGTAGCTGTGAGTGCATCTTTGCATGTTGGCTTCTTATCAATCTCATTGATCTCATTCCCCTCAACAACATCATCCCTACCATCAATTTCCATCATCTCTTTTGCTTTTTGTATCTCCTGAACTGTATTATAAATCTCTTCTTCAGAAACATCTCCTACAAGCTGTTGTTCTGACTTAGGGTTCAGTAACTCACTGAGATCCATCCTGTTCTTCACCACAACCTTGGGTAAGATTGCCAGAGATTAACCTGTCTTACTAACAAGCTAAGTCAGACTTAAGGTTCAACCTAAGACAAAATATGCTATTTATATGTAAACCTACCAGTACCTTCCACTGGCCCCCACATCCACATGGAATCTGTGTGGAATCCATATCAGACTCTGCATATTTGTAGTAGCATCACATTAGCATAATCAATCATGTAACATATCAGCACTTACCTCAGACTCTCCTGCATTTCCCTCAAAATAACATTTATGTACATGCTCCAAGATTTTCACACAGTTATATGAACTAACTTTCTGCAAAGCTTGTTTGTAAGCCAAGTTAGTCTCTGGCAACCTTAACAAGGTTGTGGTGAGATCCAAGTCATTTGTTCCCACACTCTCACCTACCACACTCAGCTCAAACCTGAGTCTGGCTTGTAGGCTCAGTGCTGTCTCCTCTATCACATTTGCCACTTGCTTATCTTGTTATTGTCTCAGACAATCCTTGTGGCATTACATCATAGAGTAGATTGGATGACAACTTTGTCATCATGACACAGGGTGGATACTGAGGAAATACACTTCAGGTAGCAGCATGGATTGGAAATCTTGAGATTGTGAATCTGCTCCTGGACAAAGGAGCTGATGTCAATGCTCAGGGTGGAGAAGATTGGAACTCACTTCAGGCAGCAGCATTTCACAGTACTTTACACTCCCCCACACAGTCCCATGGGACTCCCAGGACTTCTCAGGACTTCCCAGGACTCCTGGCTCTGTCCTGGTCATGTCAACCAGGGAAGATATTAAGTAATTTACATCCCTACCATCCAAATAACAGTAAACAGCTATATTACTGTGCCATCATGCAAATAACAATAAAACTAGCAATATTCCAGGCCAGTCCTGGCCATTTACACTACCATGCACAAATACAAATTAACTTCCTCTCCACTTTTTGACATTGCCCTAACTTTCCCACACTTACACCTGGACATTCCTGTGCATATTCTCACACTGCCTTTCACAAGTCAAACCAACTTTCTGTACACCATAGTTACCTAACCTACATATCAACACTTTACACTACTATACCACACAGATAACAGTAATGAGCTATATATCAGCACTTTATTTAAACTATCCCATCATGCAAATAACAGTCAACTAGTCTGCATCATTGTTATGGATGATGCCTTCCTTGTCACACTTAGCAATGATGAACAGAGTAGTGATTCAAAGTTAGGTTCAAGAGGTCTATAATGGGCCAGGAGCTGATGACGAATTGAGCAGTGCTATTCACATCCTTTAGATCATAACCCTCATTGGGTCAGATGTCTGGGCATTGAATAGTCAGCCTCATTGTGATTTCAGGCCTAACCTCATCAGGGAGCATGGACATGTACATAATACTTGACTTGTGCTTAGTCATATGGTGTTTTGAGACAAGGTAATTGGCTGTTGCTGAAAAGTCTTGGTGGTATTCGGCAAGGCTGGTGTTGGTGGTGACACCCTTGATCTGGTACTTATCTATGATGGCCTTGAGCACCATGATCATGTGCTGGTGGTCCGGCTGTGCTTTGGGATAGATATTGTGAATTGCCTTTTTGAAGTTCTCCCACATTGATTGGGTAAGTGCATCCCTAGTGGCCATCCAGTTCTCCAATGATTTCTCATTGGTGTAGTAGATTGCCCATTTGATGAGTTTGGTGTCTCCTGAATGATGGCAGTCTTCACAGATCATTTCAATATCTTCTAGATACTGTTCCAGGCTGCTGGCAGTGCCTTCGAAATGAGGGGCCTCCTTGTTGGTTCAGATGGGCATACAAGTGCTGGTGTGGGGTGGCAATTCGGACATCTTGTTGTTCTGCCATGGGATGGCTGGTGGGAGTGTATGTGGTGGAACAGCTGGTAGGAGTGTAAGCAGTGGTAGGGGTGGCAGATATAGGTTCGACTTGGCTAGGCCAAATAAGGAAGGTCCAAGAGCTGGAGATTGGCAGTTGGTGTGCCAAGCAGAGGAAGGTTCTGAGGTGTGAATAACCAATTGAGGCCAGAAAAGGAAGTATGGGCAGGTGAGGTGTCTTGTAGTGGTAGCAGAAATGTCCCTGGTAAGAGCTGGCTGTCTTTGTCAGTGGAGCTGGACATTTCCTGGTTGGAAGTGGGTGGCTGTAGTGGCACTGACTCTGTTCCCTGCTTTGGAGGTTGTGGTGGTGGGCTGGGAGGCTTTTGGGACACACAGGGGGGCAGAGGGCAAGTGAAGCAGTGAGGTGTAGATGGACCTGTTATAGACGATGCCTTCTTTGTTGTACTTAGAAACGATGAACAGAGTCTTGGTCTGCTCCCAGTCATGTCAACAATGATCAAGATGATGAGGACGCTAAGGCTGATAATGACGAAGGCCCTTAGGTCGATGCGTTCAATGATGAGGAAAAGAGGTGATGGTTCAGAGGCTGAGAGGAAAGTAAAATTCATCTAAGTTGGAACTGAGGTTCTACTGTACAAGAGGAGTCTTTATATATGTTTAGAGAACAATAGAAACGATAAAAAAGGAAGAAAGGCTGTAGTTAGCTGAGAAAGGAAAGATGAAGGTAACTACATAAAGGAGATAACGTCCGAGGCAGTGCATATGATAATAGTGATGATGTAAATGTAATGTGTCCGTCCGCTGAATAATAAGGATGACAGAGAGGCAAAAAGAGATTGTAACAGGACCTGGTTGAGATTTGGTGGGCTTGGACTGCCACCTAGGTCCTAGCTGTGCTGGAAACTTGTTGGTAGCTTTCTGTGCTGCAGGATGGTTTGGACAAATGACTTAACAACAGACCTTGGAGCCCCTTGTGGTGGGCTCCAGTTGAAACAATTGAAATGAGGCCGACATGTATAATGGTGTTCAGCCAAAGGGGCTTGTGAGGTCTATCAGTGGTCTGATGGTGCCATGAAGGCAAATTCGAAATGAGTGGAATGGCAGTGGCAGTGCCAAGCAAGTGGTGCAAGGAGAAAGTGTGGATGGTAAAAAAAATGGTGGTGTATTAACTGCCCTTCTACTACTACAGACATCTTTTATATATGACTGTACACAAGGCTTACCTGCAGCAATGCCTTGCCACCAAGTCTGTGGTCCATGTGCATCCTGTCTCCCTGCCACCATTGGATATTTGCCAGTTGGCAGGTTCGACCCTTGGCTGCTGTTGTAATGTGTGGCAGCATGAAGGTTTAATGCTATGGCAGTTTCCAGTGTGGCTAGCTCAAAGGCTTGAGCTCAGTTATTGGCCTGTTTGGCACTTGGTCCCAACATAGCCAGAACTGGCACATTACAGCAGGTTTGTCTGGCCCATTATCCCCCACCTAGGCAGGGGCAGCCATGGCTGGCAATGTGCATGCATGCACACACTGTTGGCATCTGGCGGTGTGTTCATTGGCCACCAGAGAGTTCTGTTGAGCATCCAGGGCATTGAGGATGGCAGGCTTGAAGCATGCCTTGTAAAAGTGGCAGAGGTGGGAGGTGGCTTCATGTGGGCCTCAACAGTTGATGCAGGTGACTGCCAATTGCTGTGATGGTGGGCCAGCAGATGCATGGGCTGATGTTGGATGGTTGTGGGCACATACAGAGCACCAGGGCTGCCTTGAGGAGCAGTTGTGCATGGTGTGGCCCCACTTAAGGCATATGCCACACTGCAGGATGGGCCTGTTGATGGTCCAGGGCTGTGTGCGATGAGGGATGCCCTCAAAGAGGACATTGGTGGAGAGGAGGCAGTGAGCAACAGAAGAGGCCCTGTCATCAAACACCTTGCATAGAACTGTGGCTGAGAGGCTGTCTTGTTTCCCTTTGGGGAAGATGAAGTGTGGAGCTTGGAAGAAGGCAGCATGCTCCCACTTGGGGTGGGCTTGTATCATCTGGAGGAGGTCATCCAGGGTGACCCAGGTCCCATTGGCAAAATGCATTGCAATGTGGGAGAACTTGATGGAGGACCTGATTAGTCTTGGAGGAGATAGCAGCCACAATGGCCGTGGTGGAAGGACAGGGGCCTTCCCCTTGGGCAGGCATAGGACAACCTTCATGGGCTTTGTGCCCTGTTTGGTGCAGGACTTGGCATGCTTCATCATCTTAGACTGATGGGGGGTGTATGCAGGCTGCTTGGGGGTTGTTACAACCTCTTTTTCGCCTTCCTGTCATCTTCATTAGTCAACAGACAGACAGCTTTTTACTTTACATCATCATCATTACTATACACATAGCTTTGGATGTTATTCCTTTTAATAGTTACCTTCACCTTTCCTTTTTCAGGTAGCCACAGCCTCATTTCCTTTTCTATCATTTTATTGTTCTCTAAATGTATATAAAGCCTCCTCATGTACAGTAAAACCTTGGTTCCAACTTAGATGAGTTTTACCTCCCTCTCAGCCTCTGAAACATTGCCTCCTCTCTTCATCATTAAACACATCAACCAATGGGCCTTTGTCATCATCAGACTTAGCATCCTCATCTCCATATTGGTTGTCATCATGACTGGGAGCAGACCAAGACTCTGTTCATCATTCCTAAGTACAATGAAGAAGGCATCATCCTTAACATAAGTTGGAACTCAAGGAACCACTCAGTGCATCATCACTAGCCAGACACCATTGATCCAAAGAACCTTAAAGAAAGACCTCCTAATGGAGCAGTCCCCTTTGATGGAGAATTTTACCTCAAAAGAACCAAAGTCTTCTTTTCAGCACTCAGCAATCAGTGGTGTTGGAGAGGAGTAAAGAAGAATATCCCTATCAACAAAAGCTATTTTACAGGGGAGTACAAAGAAGGAGATCCAGACAATGAAGTTGAGTGGTACAACAAAGAAAATGACATCAAATATCTCCTCCTAGAAAGACCTATCTGTTGAGCTGCATACCATATGCTGTGAGTGGCAATGGATGTGCTTAGTGGAAGTGCCAAAGGTGCACTCATAGCTGCATCCAATGACCAGACTACCATAGGTAGGAAAGCTCACTTACATGCTGGTAGGCAAGAAAGAGCAACTGAGTATATTGACACAAACTACAGTCCTTATATACATTTTATGTATTTGTACATGTTTGCATCTATTCTAAATAAAGAAAGAAAGATTCGATCTACTCTACATGGAGATCTATCTACAAAAGGAAATAGCCCAAAGGGGCATTTAGGCTAAGGGGCAGATTTCTCAACACCCCCCCCATAATCAATACTGGGACTCAATCATAAGTGGCTCATGGTTGGAGCAGGGATTTGGAATCAATGGTGTTGATTATCATGATGATTTGCTTTACTAGAAATCATCAAAAGAAAGATGGCCTGATCATCCTTCACATTTCCATCACTCATACAGTTGCCAGGCACAAAATGCCTTTTCAGGCAGAGTCCATGGATCTTGTCCAGCCTGGATGCAATCTATCCACATGGCAATTGCAGGGGACATCGTAATTTTGGCACATGGGGGCAATGGAGGAGGAGGAGGATGAACAGGATGATTGCAGTGGGAAAAACCTGCACAGGAATGTCCAACATTGGAGTTCCCTCCAATGGTAAGGATGGTTTGTTTCTTTCTAGAGCCTTGCTTTTTACCCATATTGTTGTTGTAGTGAGTGTGGTAAAGTGTTGCATGTATGTCTCTGATAGAAAGAAAGAAGCAGTTTAAGGCCCTACTCCAGGGCTGGCAGTCTTTTCATCCAAGTCAGGTGAATTGTGATTTATGCAGATTTTATTAATCCAAGCATGGGTAGGAATTTGTGGAATAAATCTGACCCAAGTTCTTTGTCAACATATCAGCTGGGTTATCTTTTCCTTCAATGAAGAATAGGGTGACAACTCTGTCTGCCACAAGATCACGAAGGAAATGATATTTAATATCAATATATTTGGACCTTTTTTCTGTTACAGGATTCTGCACAATGAATAGTGATCCCATGTTATCCCCATAAATGGGTACAATTCCTAAGGGGTAATGGATTTCAGAGAATAAACTCTTTATCCAGAAATTGTTTTGGGCACATTCTGACAGTGCAATATACTCTGCTTCTGTTGAGGACAATGACACTGAGGTCTGCCTTCTCAATGCCCAACATATGATTCCACTCACCAAACATGTGAAAAACCCTGATGTGGATTTTCTATCATTTTTGTCTGATGCCCAGTCTGAGTCTGTAAAACTAGCAAGAGCTTCTGTGGAGTTCCCATCATACTGGATACAGTAATCTGTGGTACCAACAAGGTAGCTTGCAATTCCAATTGCCTTATTATAGTGTTCAAGGGTTGGATTCACAGAGAATTGCAACATTTTGATAACATATCAGGTCAGGTACCAATCATTAGATGCAATAATGATCCAATGACAGATTGGTATCTGGAGCATAAGTTTGCATCAACAGATCCTGTGTTATGACCTAACGATTTTTCTATATTTTTCTCTATTTTATCTGGAGGCCTACAGACAAGATATCACTTATAGAAGGAGGCTCACACCCCTATGTTAGGATGGTCTAGGGTTATGTCAGCAGAGTGGCTGTACAGGAACACTGATTAGATCAAGAGATATGGATGGCGGTCAAGTCACATCTTCTCATCGGGGCCGGGTGAGTCTGGGTTGAGGGTCTGGGTTTGTTGCTGCGCATACACGGTCATGGGGCTGCGTAGTCTGTGCGCATGGACCAACACTCATATGTATAAAAGGTGGTGTGTCTGTAGGTAGGAGTCCTTAAGACTCTAGATAGTTTGCTCTACCACAGCTTACTGTTCTATTGTGTCGAATATATTCTCTTCTCCACACTCTCCTCATAAGTCTTAGGGTTGTGGTTAGGCTTGTCCTAACATCCTGTATATTTGATAGGGACATAGTCATGAGGGATGGGAGTATTGCTAGCTGTGGCATTTGCCATTCCAAGATGACTTAAAACCTTCATCAGGTATGGTTTCTGATCAATCAAGATCTTTTTTCCAACCCTTTGAATGTTTATTGAAAGGAATGTTTTTTTGTTTCCACCATCCTCCAGATCTCCAAGATCTTGTGATTCCCAGACTTGCATAAATTCCTTCTTTTTTGCAAGGACAATTGTTTTATTTGATCCCATAAATACAGAATCATCCACATAAATCATTGCAATGACTATTTTGCCTTTAATGGAAAAGACAAAAATTCCTGCATCAGAATAGATGTGTTTGAAACCCAATTTTTCCATAGATTTATCTAAAGAGCACCACCATGCAAGGGCTGCTTGTTTTAGACCATATAACACTTTGAGTAAATGATATACTAGGGTTTCCTTCCCCTGAACTATGAAGCCAGGGGGTTGTTTCATGAAGATTTCTTCATGTAATGTTCCATATAGGAATGCCAATGTGACATCAAGGAATGATATATGAAAGTTTTCTAATGCACTCAAAGCAAGCATTAATCATACTGTTTCATATCTGACAACAGGTGAGAAATCTCATCATAATCTATTCCATCAATTTGGGAAAAACCCTGGGCAACCAAGCATGCCTTCTCTCAACCATCATTTTTCAGGTCATAAACCCATCTACAACCTATAGCCTTATGGCCTTCAGGGAGATGTTGTAATTCTTTGATTACTCTGCACTCAAGGAGTTTATGCCACTCCTTTTTCTCAGCAGCATACCAGTCATCTCTCTCACTGACTGGCAAGCCAATTATATCCCTGTGATGTTCAGGAATTAGTGGATTTATCATGCTGTCATTGTGTGGGATCACCAGCAGTAGTAATTGATTCATGGTGACACATTCTGATTGTGGAAGATGTTTCCTACAATCCATTGATTCAATTTCTGCTGGAGTTCTATCTCCATATATGTTATCTGGTCTTACTACCAGTTGCCTTTCTCTCTGTGGCTGAGATGGTTCAGCATCAAAGAAGTCTTCATCAGAAGATTCTTCTTGGTTCAGTTCATTTTGAATTTTTGATTCATCTTCTGAATCATTATCTTCTGGACCAATTTCTGGTTCAATAGGGTCTACATCCTGATCGTTGTCGTGCAATGGTTCAAATGGTGGCTTGTCTGCAGGTTCAGAGGGTGATAAATCCTCAAACTCATCATCAGGATTAGTAAAGCTAGGGTTTTCTGTTTCATGTGGACACCTAGGAAAATGTGTTTCATCAAAAATTGCCATTGCTGCCATGACAAGGGTATTATTTTTAGGATTCATAAATCTAAAACCCTTCATTCCTTGTTTGAAGCCTAGAAAGATCATCATTTCAGATCTAGGTTCAAGTTTCATCTTTCTCCATTCCTCAGGAGTGTAGACATAGGCTTGGCATCCAAACACTTGCAAATTTGAGATGTTTGGTTTTTCTTTATTCAAGAAAAAATAAGGCATCTGCCATTTAAGGCACACCATTGGTGTTCTATTGTATAGATACACTGCATGCTCCAATGAAAATTCCCACCATGATGGTGGTAGACAGGCATTGAATTGCAGAGGCTGAGCCTTTTCCCATATGGTTTGGTTCATTCTTTCAGCATGGCCATTTTGCTGTGCTTGATAAGGGAGAGAAGTTTGAATCTCAATCCCAAGATCTTTAAATTGTTGTTCAGATTTCAAAAATTCCAAACCCCCATTGTATCACCAAGATTTTGGTGTTTTGTCAAATTTAATTTTGATGTTTGCTATGAACTGTGCAATAGCTTGGGTTGTGTCTGACTTTTTTTGTAATAACCAATCCATAAATATCCTGAGAAATCATCAATGAATGTCACAAAATATTTGTATTTGTGGTATGATAATTTGGATAGTTCTTTTAGATCCAAATGGATTAAATCAAAAGGAGCTTTTGCTCAACTTTCTGAATCAGGAAAAGGTTTGCTATGCATTTTTCCTTTTGCACAACCAGGACAAATATGACATTGTTTTGGAATTGGAACTTCTGAGAAAGAGTATTTTTCCTTTTCTGATAGCTGCTTCTTGGGGATGCCCAAGTCACTTATGCCATATCCAATAATCTGGAGTTTTTGTAATGGCATTAATTGAATCTTTGACAATTTTTGAATCAAGCCAAAAAATGGTTTGACCCTTAGAATGTAGAATGTGGGGTGAACTGAATGGTTTTGTTTTCATTTATTAAATCTATTTTGGATAGATTCCCTGACAGTGAATATCCTTGAATTAGGAATGTTCCCATTGATAAAAGTCTTGTATCCATATGTGGAATATAAAACACAGGTCTGAGAAATTTGATAGCTTCTTTTCTGTCTATTTGGTATGATGCCATAACAGTTCCAACTCCAATGATCTGAAGAGTTTTTCCTTTAGCAGCTGTTTGTGTCAAAACTCTAAGGGGTTTCATTAGTTAAACTAATGCGCTTCATTAGTTATCTTATCTAATCTATAATCTTATCTGTATCTTATCGTATCTACATCGTATCTTATCTTATTAGATTAGAATTAATAACTATTATTTATGTGTTTCATATTTAACTAATGATAATGAGTCATACAAATGACTCACCGGATCATCGGTTCCTTTAATATGACTAATTATGACTCATATGACTGCGCATGAGTCATAAAGAACAATCTAGAACATCTATAAATAGATTATGACTGCGCATGAGTCATAAGGCTCCGAAAATGAGTCATGCAGTTGTGCAATGACTCATAATGACTCATAATGACTGCGGAATGAGTCATATGGATAAATATGGAAGGAGTATTAATAGATATGACTCAGAATGACTCATAACGGTACCATTTCGGTTCCGATAACCATAACAGGTAGTGTACATTGTACTTAGGTTAGGGTTCCAAAAGTCTATATAAGAAGGTCATTCTGAGCGATGATTCTTCAGTGTTTTAACTAACAAACTTGAGTGATTAAGAAAGCAGAACACAGTATAAACAAATGTAAGTAGTTGAAAGACTTACTTAGCTGTGCTGCGCTGCTGTCCCTTCTTTCAACAGGTTATGGGCCCCGAAACGACTGCCTTAGAACGTCACTCTCCATAGCCGTGAGAAGCGTTGAATGCCAGATGGAGGTATCAGGTAGTAC
>MIPV01008495.1:1798-17232 GCA_001983365.1 Amanita bisporigera | reverse complement strand
CTGCTGCCCACCACCCACCACCTCCCAACACCTGTTTACACCTCCCCATGGCCTGCAAACACCCAGTTCCACCTGTCCACAACCTGCCAAGCCCATTTCCACCTCAAATTTCTGAAAAGTGGAATTTTCCCACGCTTCATCGGTTCCGGTTTGGGTCTGGTTTGGGCTGGTTCTAGTCAGTTCTGGTTCTGGTTCAGCCAAAAATGCCCCCGAACCAAACCGAACCGAACTTCAGGATCCCTAAATATCCCAATTGATGAAAGTTATTTTACAGGGGAATACGAAGAAGGAGATCTGGATGAAGATCTACCAAGGAAACTCTGGGTCAAATGGCACAACCAGGAACACAATGTTAAATATCTCCTTCTAGAAAAACCTATCACTGAACCTGAACTCTCCTGGTGGACAGAATTTGCAGTATATCTCAAACTCAGGCTAGCAAATTCATTCTTTGCAGTACCACCAACAACTGTCACAGCTTGGTACCAGTTCTGCAAAGCAAAAAGGAGCAAACAAGACAAAGAACCAAAGAAGGAAGAACCCAAAAAGGAAATGACCGACACAATGGAGACCACCAAAGGGGATATCAAACTGCAGCCCATCAGGGTCTTTACAGGAAAATGAACAGAGGTGCAGTCATTTGTAGACTCCCTTGAAGATTTCTTTGCTCTTAACAAAAATAACTATAAGGGAAAAGATGAGAAAAAGATCAGATACACTCTAGCATGCCTAGGACCAGAACTGGACAATTGAAAAATGATCATTTGGGGTGAGTTAAATGCCAACAAAGGAAAAACAGAAGGAATCCAATGGAGCAATTACGAATTATTCCATCAATGTTTCATCGCCAATTGGGGAGAGATCAACAGCGCAGTCAGGGCCCTAAATGAACTAGCCAATTTAAGCATAGGGGGAGGAGTTTCAGTCCCTGAATACATCCGAAAATTCCGCACCTTGATTGAGCTCACTGGCCTTACTGGATTAACTGCTCAACTCCAGGCCTTTGTTCGAAAACTCCCAGACAGCATCACTACCAAAGTCCTAGAGCATCAGATGGACTATAAAACTATGAACAATGCTTATACAAAGGCAGAGCAGCTCCACTTCACATGGGAAACTATGAGACTCATGGGAAAAGGATCCAGATCGGGAGATCAATCTAGTTTCAATCGAAACTCTAACAGGGGCAGCCAACAAGGATCTAATCAGACCGTCAATGCGATGCCTACTGGATGATTAACTGAAGCACAGAAAGAAGAATACAAGACAGTGGGAAAATGCTTCAGATGTGGCATACAGGGACACATCTCATGGAACTGCCCTAAACACAACAATAACTCATCCAGATCCTCCTCCCAGGGCAGAAATACTTGCTCAATCACCAAGGAAAAATCCACTGAAGAACCAGGAGGCCCAATCAAAATGATCAGGGCAATGTTGACCAAATTGACTGAAGAAGAAAGGAACACCTTCCTAAACGAACTTGAAATGGAGGGTTTTTAATCAGGAAGCATCAGGCAGCAGTTGACACTTCCTCCAATGGACTAGAACAATTAGCACTCAATTCTGTAATTGTACAATCAGACAATATCAGAAGAATCTTGATCCCTGTTCAATCGTCCGATCTACCTGCTGAAACCTCTGCATTAATTGACTGCAGAGCTGATGGAAATTTTATTGACAAAGAAATCATGAAGAAACTACAGAAGAAAAAATTACGAAAACCACTTTGAGTATGAAATGCTGATGGAACAATTAATACCAATGGAGTAATCACTCACAGAATGTGCGTCAATTGTTCCATAGGGGGAACAATATATGATAATTGGTTCTTGATCATGAAACTAGGAGAACAACGTCTAATCCTGGGGATCCCCTGGTTAGAAAAGCATAACCCAATGATTGACTGGAAAAGCAAAACGGTTCAACTAGAGCAAATTAAGGAAGAAGATGACTGGCCAATTTGGCAGATAGCACTTGACAGTAAACAATGGGGAGAAGACAACTATTGGATCAGAGTAAAAACGTCAACTTCCCAATCTCTGGAGCACCAGCTCAAAAAAGATGAACTGCCAACTATCTGCCACTAGAGTACAATGAATGGAAGGAAGTCTTCAAAAAGAAAGCCTTGGAGAGATTCCCATCAACTAGACCTTGGGACCATGCGATTGAGAACTGAAACAAGGGTTCTCTCCCAAAGTAAGCAAAATCTATCTACTATCCATGAAAGAACAATCATCCCTGGATGAATGGATCACAGAACAAGTTGCAAAAGGATACATTAGACCATCGAAATCCCCACAAGCCTCTCCATTCTTCTTTGTTGTGAAAAAGGAAAGCAGTGCTTTAAGACCTTGTCAGGATTACAGATACCTGAATGAATGGACAATCAAGAACACCTATCCACTACCCCTCATTTCTGATCTAATGATGAAATTATCTGGCACCCAATATTTTACGAAACTGGACCTCAGATGGGGATACAACAATGTCCGGATCAAGGAGGGAGATGAGTGGAAGGCTGCATTTATCACAAACAGGGGACTTTATGAACCAACAGTAATGTTCTTCGGCCTCTGCAATTCACCATCAACCTTCCAGACAATGATGAATGAATACTTTCATGATATGATTAATGAAGGATGGCTTATCATCTATATGGATGACCTTCTGATCTGCGCCAACAGAAAAAAAGAGTTAGAAGTGCAAATGAAACACATTCTTCAAAGACTACAGGAAAATGATCTCTTCCTGAAACTCGAGAAATGCAAATTTGCTGTACAAGAAGTCGAGTTTCTCGGTATGATCATCAAACCAGGATGGATACAGATGGACCCAATCAAACTGGCAGGAATAGCTGATTGGCCAGCCCCTTCTACAGTCAAACAGGTCCGATCATTCCTTGGATTTGGAAATTTCTATCAATGATTTATTGGGAACTTCGCATCATTGGCAAAACCACTTACCAACCTGACTAGAAAAGACATGCCATTTACATGGGGCACAGAACAGCAGAGATCATTTGAGGAACTGAAGGAGAAATTTGCATCCATGCCAGTACTATTAATGCCAGATGTAATGAAACCATTCATCCTCCAAACTGATGCATCTAACAAAGCAATTGGATCAGTGTTAAAACAAGCAGATGAAACAGGAGCCCTACACCCTTGTGGATTTATCTCGCATGCACTAACACTGACAGAGAAAAATAACCAAATCTATGATTGAGAACTGTTAGCGATCATCAAGGGACTTGCAACTTGGAGACACCTGTTACATGGATCACCACATACAACAATCATGCATTGTGATCACAAGAACTTGTCATTCTACTACACACCACAATGGTTAACACCCAGACAAGCATGATGGTCATCATTTTTATCAGAGTTTGACCTACGTATTGAGCATGTCCCAGGAACAAAGATGTTTGAAGCTGATGCACTGTCAAGGCACCCAGACCATATGGGAACGAAGAGCAGATGGAAGATATGATGGTTCTACCTCCTGAACGGTTTATCAACTTGATCACAGAAGACTTGGTGACAGATCTCCAGAAGGCAATGTCAAAAGACGTTTTCGGACAAATCCTGATCGAGGTAGTTGAAAAACACCATGCTCCACCAATCAAATCGCAGCTTCAGGACTGGACATACATAAATGGATTAATTCACTATCAAGGGAAGGTCTATGTCCCTGATCATGACAGATTACATGTGAACTTAATCAAGAAAGTACACAAAGTGATTACATCAGGACATCCTGGATGTTTTAAGACACTAGAACTACTCAAGAGAGGCTATTGGTGGCCAGGAATGTACAGACATGTGAAGGAATGGATCGAATGTTGTGCATTATGCCAACAGATGAAGGTTAACTCACACCCAAATACACCAGCATATCAACTGATTCAGTCAAAAGGAATGCGACCATTTCAACAAGTCACCCTAGATTTCATCACTGATCTACCTCTTTCAGATGGTTTTGACTCTATTTTGGTCATGGTGGACCATGGCCTTACAAAGGGGGTGATTTTCACACCATGCAACAAAACAATTGACGCTTTGGGAATGGCAAACATATACATTACCGAGGTCTTCAAATGATTTGGCCTCCCTGATACACTTATTTCGGATAGAGGACTGCAATTCTCAGCAAGAGTCTTCCAAGAAATCAGGAAAGCATTAGGAATCAACAATAGGATGAGCAAGGCATATCACCTGCAGACAGACAGAGAAACAGAATGCGTCAATCAGGAACTAGAAGTCTATCTCTGAATGTTCTGCACCAATGAACCACACAAATGGAAAGGACTACTCCCAATAGCAGAATTCACACACAATAATCGACATCATGATACTGTCAAAGCATTGCCATTTCAATTAATGTATGGAACCAACCCTGTGGCACTTCCCACCGCTTCCCACAATATGAATACACCTGCAGCAGAAGAATGGTTGCAACAGTTATGAAAGGCAAGGGAAGAAGTGCTAGCAGCACACAAATTAGCTAGACAACTAGTGGCAAGACAATGAAGGGACAAATTCATACAGTTTGAAAAAGGCGATAAAGTCTGGCTCGAAAATAAAATCTACACATTCCATATCAGTCAAGAAAACTAGTGCCTAAATGAGAAGGACCCTTCATTATTGAACAGGTAATGGGACCAGTGACATACAAATTAAAACTACCAAAGCAATGGCACATTCACCCTGTGTTTCATGCATCTCTGTTGTCCCCTTACAAACAAACCAAAGCTCACAGCCCAAATTACATGTCACCACCCCCTGATCTTGTAAATGGGGGAGAGGAATATGAGGTAGAAATGATTCTTGCACACTGTTAGGACAGACCTAACCACAACCTAAGAACCTCTGAGAAGAGTGAGGAAAAGAGAATAGATTGCGACACAATAGAACAGTAAGCTGTGGTAGAGCAAACTATCTAGAGTCTTAAGGACTCCTACCTACAGACGCACCACCTTTTATACATACGAGCATTGGTCCGTGCGCACAGACTACGCAGCCCCATGACCGTGTACGCACAGCAACGAACCCAGACCCTCAGCCCAGACTCACCCGGCCCCCATGAGAAGATGTGGCTTGACCACCATCCATATCTCTTGATCTAATCGGCATTCCCGTACAGCCACCTTGCTGACATAACCCTAGATCGTCCTAACATAGGGGTGTGAGCCTCCTTCCATAAGTGATATCTTGTCTGTAGGCCTCCAGATAAAATAGAGAAAAATATAGAAAAATTGTTAGGTCAAAACATGACCTTCCCCTTAAGACTTCGCGTCCCAAGAAGTTGAGTTGTTCAGTAGCCTCTGAAACATGCCAGCCATATCTTCCTTGGCATAAATATCTTTCCGATCCCCTTTCCATCTGCGCCAGTTCCTTTCCAGCTGTTCAAGGTAATCGCGTTCAAATTTTCTGTCTTCCCATCCAAACAATCGTTTGGGCACCGGTGCCTGTGTGTGATTCTGCCATTTTTGGTAATGGAGTTTGCGGGCATTGACTACTCGCTGGGGTGCCCTTGGGTTCGCCTTGTGGAATTTTTGCACTTCCTTCTTGGCGTTGGTTAAATTCTCCGCAGGTTCCCATGTGGATTCCTCGATGGGGTAGTTTTTCCACTTGACCAAGTATTCAAGATGTCCCCTGGCATGTCCACTGACTCAGCTGTCGACAACTTCCTCTACCTCGTATTCGTCATCTTGAGATTCTTCTACCATTTGTAGTTCTTTTTGCTGTGCCGCTTTTTCCTTTTGACCCGGAAATGCAGGTTCATGGTAGGGTTTAAGTAGAACCTCGTTGAATACGTTATAGATTTTCCATGACGCTGGAATTTTCAGCTGGTATGCCGACTCGTGTACTTTCTTGACGATCTCCAAGGGACCCACAAACTTGCCGTCGAACTTTTTGGTGGCTCAGATAACCGGCAAATGTTCTGTACTGAGGTAGACCTTGTCCCCAGGTTTGTACTGCCACACTGTTTGACGATTCTGGTCATACCACTTCTTCATTACATCTGCAGCTTTTTCCAGAGCCTGTTTAGCCTTGGCGTGTACGTCCTCGACTTCTTTGGCAAGATCTTCTACCGCTATCACCTTTGGGTGATGGAGTGGATTCAGCCCCTTGTTCGGGTGCCGTCTGTAGTTCATGAAGAAAGGCGAGTAGCCTGTTGCCGAATGTACTCGGTCGTTGTGACAAAACTGCGCCACTGCCAGCCAATCACTCCAGTTGTCCTGCTGATGGTTTACAAACATGGTCAAGAATTCCTTAACCTCCTGATTCATGCGCTCTGTTTGACCATCAGTTTGTGGGTGGTATGCTGTTGATCGATTGGCTTTGATGCCCATCATGCCGTACAGATCGTCCATGAACTTTGATGCGAACTGTGGTCCTCGATCACTGATGACCTTTTGTGGCAATCCATGCTCCCTGAATACGTTATCCCTAAACAGGATAGCCACTCCCTGTGATGTCACTGATGATGTCGTTGGTAAAAAGTACGACTTCTTTGTGAAGCGGTCAACTACCACCATGATCATGTCGTTGCCCTTGGATTCCAGTAACGGTCCCATCAGGTCAACCGATACAACCTTCCATGGCTCTGATGGTACCTCATTTGGAACTAACGGTGCTGCATGCGGTTGTCAATCCGGCTTTGCTCATTGACATGTTTCACACCCAGGAATGTACCTTTCGATGTCCTTGCGCATGTTAGGCCACCAAAAGTTTCTTGTCAGGTTCTCCAGGGTCTTGGCTATGCCCGAGTGCCCCCATGAGTGATGGATTTGGATAAGGTTTTCCCTGAGCCGAATGTGTACCGGTACATACACCCTTCCCTTCCATTCCACTAGTCCCTTAGAGACCTTGAAGTTTTCATCCTGCCGTTTGATCCCTTGCTGAACCTGTACTTCCCACTGCCGTTTTGGGATTTTCCGGATGTCTTCAATGATGTCTTCTATTGCTCAATCATCATCGTATAGTTGAATAAACAGGTGTTCCTTTAAGAGTACCACACCCTCATTATCGTTCTGTCCCTTTTCATGACCAGCTCTTCTGGATAGTAAATCAGCTTTTGAATTCGATTTTCCCAACCTGTGCTTGATGACGAAATTATAATCTTGCAAATCAGTTACCCATCTTGCCTGTCGACGGTTAAGGTTCTGTGGTTTCCAGAAGTATGTTAGGTTTTGATGGTCTGTCAGGACCTCAACCATCTCCTTAGCCCCTTTGAGATAATGAGACCATTCGTAAAATGCGTGCATAACTGCCAGCATTTCCTTATTGTAAATTTCATAGTTCCGCTCTGCATCATTAAGAGCCTTGGAAATAAATGCAACTGGTCACCATAGTCCATCCTTCCCGATTTGTGACAATATTCCTCCTATTGCAAAATCTGACGCGTCGACTTCTACTCGAAATTGCCCTTCATCATCCGGAATTTTCAGAACCACCTCCCTCGCCACAAGCTCTTTCAGTCCCTGAAAAGCCTGAGACTGCAATTCTGTCCATAACCAGTCAACCTTGCCTGTTAGCTTGGTCAATGGTTTTGCAACCTTCGCAAAGCCCTCCACAAATTGTCGGTAAAAGTTGATGAAACCCAGGAATTGCTGAAGTTCCCTTTTACATGTAGGTTCCGGCCATTCAGCCAAGGCTTTAACCTTTCCTGGTTCCATCCTGATCAAATCCCGACTAATCACCAACCCTAAAAAGTCTATTTGGGGTTGGTCAAACCAACACTTTTCCGGTTTTAGTGATAGCTTGTGATTTTCCAACTTTGCCAATATTCGGTTTACATGTTTGGTATGCTCTTCCTGTGACATTGAGAAGACCAATATGTCATCCATGTAAATAACAACCCATCCTTCCACAATCTCTTGTCGGAATATGTCATTCATCATGGTCTGGAAGGTCGCCGGTGAATTTGTAAGTCTGAAAAACATAACCAGTGGTTCGAACAAGCCCCTGTTCGTACGGAAAGCGGCTTTCCATTCGTCACCCTCTTTGATCCGAACATTATTGTAACCCCATCGGATGTCCATTTTGGAGAAAACCTTGGCTTTTGATAGTTTATCCACTAGTTCTCCAATCAAGGGTAGTGGATACTGGTTCTTGATCGTCATCTCGTTTAGCCGCCGGTAGCCTGAGTTTACCGTCCTTCTTTTTGACAAAGAAGAATGGCGATGCCATGGGTGACTTGCTAGGTTGAATGCACCCGGTGTCTAGGTTTTCTTTTAGGAATTCATCCAACTGTGCTTGCTCGTCTCGGTTCAACAGATAGATCTTACAATCGACCAGCTTAGATCCCGGTATTAATTCGATTGTGTGATCCCAAGGTCGTTGTGGTGGTAGTTCGTCAAAGGTCTCCTTCTCGAAGACCTTCTTATGTCCCAAGTAGTGTCTTGGCACCACATCCTCTAGAGATCGCCTTGTGGCAGTGGCCGCTTCTTTGGCAGCAATATCCGTTGCTACCGATCGTATGTTTAACTTGGGTTCACCAATATGTACCACTAGTAGTTTCTCGCCTTCCTCCAGAGGCTCCATTGGGTCTACTTCCTCTTCTGGCTCATTGACTTCGGACCTGCTCCAACACATTCCCGGGCACCGGCTAAATGTCACCTGTTGACGCTTCCAATCAATTATGGGGTTGTGCTTCTGTAACCAATTGTAGCCGATAAACAGATCTGTCTTGCCTAATCTCGCCACTCTGCATTCAATAACCTCCTCATGATCGCCGATTCGTAACTTAAATTGCATCATGTATTCTAGGCTACCCATAGCATTGCGGGTTCCATCTGCATTATAGACAGGCATCAGTCTTAGCATTTTTCGTTTATTTAATTTGTGTCATTCCACAAATTCGTCATTAACGCATGTGCCTGTACATCCAGAATCCAATAAGGCCTGAACCTCAATGTTACTTCCGGTGTCCATAGTTGTAATGGTTGCCTTGAGGTTCATTTCCTGCTTGCCTGTTGCCTTTACCATCTGGTTTCTTAAATGCACCAAGTTCCATAGTGCATCCTGTTCGGGCAGTTGATTTAACTGGTTCACAAGCCCTTCTGTTACTTCACTAATATGCCTGTTGTGAACCCATTCCTTTAGACATTGCACCGCCGTTGCTTTGTCCTGTTGCCAGATCCGTTGTAACACCCACTCAGGGGACCAGGTTCTCAGTCTCGGTTTTGCGCTCATACTTAAGTTTCGCACTCGGTGGATTTGTGACCTGCACTCGTATAATAATTCTGGTAATACTATACAAGAGTCCTTGTCCGAGCTAGAAGCCTTTTGAGCCAGTAGCGCTGAGCGCGCTCCTACTGGCTTCTGCCAAAACCCTTCGCTTTCCCCATTTCCTCCCATTGCTCCTCGGTGAGCTCCTCTATCCGCACTTCTCTCATGCGCCCTTTTCCTTTCTTGGTGCGCGTGTATTTTTTCGGTTCCTTGCAGTCCGCCTTGAAATGACCTGGCTTTCCACAATTATAACAAATGCGTTCTTTGTGTTTTGTGGCATCCACGTCCATTGCATCAGGATCCGTTGTCACCGGTTTGTACGTTGCCGGTTTAGGGTACTTTTCGGCCGTTTTTTCCTTATACGAGTTAAGGCCCGATTGTCCCCCATAAGCTTTCTTAGCTCGGCAGTATGCTTTTGCCAACTCAATCGCCCGATCTTGGATCTGTCTCAGGGTTGCATTGTCCGGTAAGTTGCCATGCTGGATTAGTTCTCGTCCCAGGGCCGGATTGATGTGATCTTTGAACAGATTGATCAGTGCCTTGCCATCCCATCCTGATAACGGTGCCTGTGTGTTGAACCAGATGATGTAGTCCTCGACTAGGGAGTCTCCCTGTTTCAGGGCTATCAGTGCGGCCGTTGCCTCCTCCTGGGTTTCCGTGGACATGAAGAAATCGTGCATTTCTTCTTTGAATTTCTTCCATCCTGTAAACGGAAACTTATGAGTTAATGGCCGTTGCACCACCACACTTCCCACGTAACTGCCATTGTTGAGTTCTTCGTACGTTAGATTCCTGGACCATGCTGCATCGGTTCGGGCCGCCTCATCATATTCCTCTTGGGCCTCCTGCCATTGTTGAAGCTTTACACTAGCCCAGTCTCCTGCTCGATTTTTGTCCCTGCCCTTGATTCGATATAGGCATATTGAGACTTGTCGGTTGAATTGCGTTTCATGTGCTAGTCCGAAATAGGTCTGCATTTGATGGCACCATGAATCGACATATCTAGGGTCCCCCTGGTAATAATCTGGCATCTCGTCCTTTGTGAGAGGCGTTGGCTTGGGTCTTGGATTGACTCGTCTCCATCCATTGATGACATCTGATATTACGGCTGCCATGGCGTTTGCCGTGTCCCGCCAGTCTCGTTCTAGCTGTTCGATCTCATTGTTTCGAGCTGCGACGTCCACCAGTGTCGTGCCAGTGGGTTCTCCAACGTCAATGACTTCTGGTTCCTCCGCATTGACATACCATCTCCATCCCATCACGGCGTTATATAACCGGTTGATCATTTCGCCATTGTACATGAAAGCTCCAAGTCTCTTGTAACCCATGCCTGCGGACATAATCAAAGACAGCTTGTTCCATCCCGACACTCCATCTGATGCTTTTTCGACATGGTAACAATCCACTACTCCATATGTCTTTCGGACCTGGATGGTGACGTCAGTGTCCCTTAGACTTGGGTCCCATGCTACAACCTCATGTACCTGCAGGTATGCGGGCCACATGTACTCGTTCCAGTAGCATTTCTTAATTAGGACTAAGTAACAGTATCCGGGGACATCTGGATGTAACCTGGTCTTGTCGCTAGGGTGTCGTTGACATGGATATGGGTAGGGCAGTGCGAACTCCTTGTCGACTTCTCGGCGCCAGTTATTTATAGCCATGACCGCATGATCCTTGTAACCCTGATTTTTAAATTGCTTGGGTTTTCCTAGATCAATCCATTTTTTGGCTTCGGCAATCTGCGCTTGCGCTTGGCGTGCTCATTCCTCAATCCGTGCTTTGACATCCTCACTGACCCATGGGATTGCAGGGTCCTTTTCGATCCAGTCGTCCACGCGTTGGATTGAACCATTATGCCATGTGTGGTCAGCACCCATTGTTCGTGTCAGGGATTTGCTTGGTCCTGATCAGCTTATGACAGCTTGAGAATACGACATTTTCGGCACCAGGGATGTTTTGGAACTCTTAAAGGACTTCTGGGAGTTTGGCACTGATTGGATGAATGATGAGATTGTTGCTGTTTTTGGCTTTGATTTTCCCATGCCGCCCAGAACTGCCTTCTTGGCATATTTCCCGTTTTGTTTGAGATCCTCCAGATCTGCCCACATGTATACATCATCCTCGTATTTTCGGATGGCTGCTTCTTCAATCACATGGTACACCCTGTCCTCGTCGGTGTCCTGGATTGCGAATTTCGCTTTGGTGTCCCTGAGTTCGGGTTCCCATGACAAGATGTCCTCAAGGGTTGGATATCCTGGCCAGTAAAATCTGTTATAGTACTCCTCTTTGAAGAGTGTCATATAACAATAGCCGTCTCATCACCATGGTGCATCCTTGGGAATGCCTGTTGTGTATTTGCTCAGCAGCCACGGCGGTTTCAGGATACTGACCCACGATCCTGTGAAGTCCAGTTCCTCTCCTAACTGCCTTAGGAACATGTCCATGTGAAGCAGTGGCATGGTGATCGTGACCTCCCCTTTTGGCGTGGCTACAGGTGTTTCCTTATGCTCCTGTTTCTGGAGGTACGCCTTTAGGTAAGGATCCATATCTAATCCCAGTTACATGCTCGGCGTTTTCCTTTCGGTTCTGTATGCGCTGAGCTTTACCCAAACTGATATTTCCATTTGTGGCATGCATTAACCAGTTCTGCTCTTTTGCCGATAGTGTCAACCCATTGTGACATAATGTGATCACATCAAACCCTAGCAACAGCAGCTGGACGTTTGATGGTGTATTGAAAAGAGCCTCCCAGACTGATGACTCTGACTTGTAGTTCTCCAGCAGATCCTCCAGGGTCTGCCACTCCTTCTCGATCTGGGTCAAGTACATATGGTACTCCTTTTGTTCTTTTGCCGACTTTCAGCACTGTTCAAGGAGCGCTTCCCACGCCTCCTCCTGTTCCCTGGTGGATTCTTGTTCAGCCACCCAGGCTTCGCACTCTCAAATCTGTTGCTCTCGGCGTGACTGTCGCCATTGTTCCTTTTTCCATGCCTGCCATGCACGAACGTGGGCGTCGCGCTGTTGGTCGTCGGTCCATACAGCCGTCTTGGATGATTTCTTTGGTTCTGTGCATCCCTGCACCCAATCGAGCTCAAATACTAGCCCGACTCCCATCAAGGACAAACCAGCCCTTGGTAATATGTAGTTGAACTGTCTGTTCATGTCGCCTAGAAGATCTTAGGTAGATCTCTGTTGCCTTTTCTTCAATATCACACGCTTCCTAACACGGATATTTTATGCTGCGGTCAATAACGCACCCGCACGCAATTCTTCGATTTAATTCCACCAACTGACTCAGTAGCGTGGTGCCCGGCGCTTCACTCAGATGTCCTCGTGCTCAGATCATTAGATCCGATACGTAATTGGTATTCCGAGACCGTATGCCTTGATACACGGCACGCCACTAAGTTGTCTTTGTGGGTTCCACCCACTATTCCGCAGTACTAGTGTAGGCACCCGATTCGACCCTGCCTGGTCTACTAATCGGCGAAGCTCCTACTCTTGTCTAGCACTGTTTTGTTGCCTAGAGTACTCGAGGCTGCTAGTGGCCATGTGTTGCAACATGCACTAGGTCAGACGTCTGTTGAAACGAAACTTGAAAGGCTTCGACGCTGTGAGCTGCAATGAGCAAGACGTGCTCGGTGCTGTAACCAACGACAAAGGGTTTTGTATAAAGACTCTAGATTATGTTAGGACAGACCTAACCACAACCTAAGAACCTCTGAGAAGAGTGAGGAAAAGAGAATAGATTGCGACACAATAGAACAGTAAGCTGTGGTAGAGCAAACTATCTAGAGTCTTAAGGACTCCTACCTACAGACACACCACCTTTTATACATATGAGCGTTGGTCCGTGCGCACAGACTACGCAGCCCCATGACCGTGTACGCACAGCTACGAACCTAGACCCTCAACCCAGACTCACCTGGCCCCCATGAGAAGATGTGACTTGACCATTATCCATATCTCTTGATCTAATCGGTTGTCCCGTACAGCCACCTTGCTGACATAACCCTAGACCATCCCAACATAGGGGTGCGAGCCTCCTTTCATAAGCGATAACTTGTCCGTAGGCCTCCAGATAAAATAGAGAAAAATATAGAAAATTCGTTAGGTCGTAACAAGAATAAGGAAATGAAACCTTGGATCTTAGATTCAGGAGCATCATTACATTTTACTCATGACATTGATGATTTCTATTACTACCATCCATTAGCTTCTAAGCATTTTGTACAAACAGCTGCTAAAGGAAAAACACTCCAGATCATTGGAGTAGGTACCATCATGGCATCATACCAAATAAACGGAAAAGAAGCTATTAAGTTTCTCAGACCAGTTTTCTATATTCCACATATGGATATGAGACTCTTATCAATGGGAACTTTCCTGTTTCAGGGATATTCACTGTCAGGAGATCTATCAAAAATAGATCTAATTAATGATGACAAAATCATTCAGTTCACTCCACATTCGAAGGGTCAAACCATTTTTTGGCTCAATTCAAAAATTGTCAAAGACTCAATCAACACTGTCACAAAAACTCCAGATTACTGGATATGGCATAAGTGCCTTGGTCATCCCCAAAAAGCTGCTATCAGAAAGGGAAGGAATACCCTATCTGGAATGCCAGATGTTTCAATTCCGAAACAGTGCTATATTTGTCCTGGTTGCACAAAAGGAAAAATGCATAGCAAGCCCTTTCCTGATTCAGAAAGTCGAGCAAAAGCTCCTTTTGATTTAATCCATTCAGACCTACAAGAGTTATCCAAATTATCATATCACAAATACAAATATTTTGTGATGTTTATTGATGATTTCTCAGGGTATCTATGGATTGGTCTACTACGAAAAAAATCAGACACAACCCAGGCTATTGCACAGTTTGTAGCAACTATAAAAAATAAATTTGACAAAACACCAAAATCTTGGCAATACAATCAGTACTTTCCACTCAGCCACCCTTCCCAGTGGACTCCTAGGATTCCCAGTGGATTCATAGGAGTCCTACCAAATTCCTAGTGGACTCCATAGGAATTCTACCTAATTCCTACTGATTCCTACCTCATTCCCACCTCATTCCCACCTCATTCCTACCTCATTCCTACCTCATTCCTACTGATTCCCACCTCATTCCCACCTCATTCTCACCACATTCTCACCTCATCCCCACCTCATTCCTACTGATTCTGATCTCATTCTGACCTCATTCTGACCTCATTCCCACCTCATTCCTACTGATTCCCACCTCATTACCACCTCATTACCACCTCAGTTATACCTCATTCCCACCTCATTGCATATCTCACTGAGCTTAGACCAACATTGAGTGTGATATATATAGTGTGCTTTACATCTACACTGGTAAGCAAAATCACAATTTTACATGGGTACTAACAACATTATTTATTGCCACTATCATCAGTATCAGTATCAGTATCATCTGCTGTCATTCTGAATCCTTTCTCCATGACCAGAGTACTATGATACACTGTGCAAGAACCAATCAAGGTTTCCAGGCATCATCCTTTTCAAATTTGTTCAAATCCACCAAGCCAAGCCTTCAATTGCTCACATGCCTGTGTATTGAATGCAGCACTTTACACTCCCCCATGTGTTCTTGTGGAGTCCAGGTCAAAATGTGGAATGTGTGTGGAGTCCATGCTTGGTCCTGCTGGACTCCAGGTGCAGTCCAGGCTATGCACAAAAAGGTGTTTAGACTATGTTTTACATCTCCCTGAGGATCATAATACAACTATCCCCATGGAGTTCTCCCTGTAATGACCAAGTTGGGTGCTGATCCAGGTGCAGGATTGAACCAAGTCCAGCACAAATCATCTGTTGCACAATGGTTAATGTAGTTATGATGACAAAGTTGTTGTCCAATCTACTCTATGATGTAATGACAAGAGGGCCATCCACAACAATAACAAGATAAGGGGCTGGCAAAAGGTGATAGAATAGACAGCACTTGAGCCTACTGATAAGACTCAAGCTTGAGGCAAGTGTTGTAGGCCAGAGCATTGGAACAAATGACTTGATCTCACCACAATGTTGGGTAAGGTTGACAGAGATTAACTTGTCTTACTAACAAGCTTTGCAGCAAGCAATAAGGTTTATACAAGCTAAGTTGAACTTAAGGTTTGACCTAAGACAAACTCTGCTATTTATATGTGAACCTGCTGTCTGTAG
>MIPV01008474.1:22148-34374 GCA_001983365.1 Amanita bisporigera | reverse complement strand
GAAATCTTAAAACTGATCAACTGCGCAAATTTGCCCCAAGGAGAGAAGGACCTTTTACAATAGAAAAAGTACTCGGACCAGTGACATATAAACTTCAGCTACCCCAAAGATGGAAGATTCACCCAGTGTTTCATGTCTCCCTTCTCACACCCTTCCAAGAAAATGATATTCATGGACCAAATTATTCTAGACTGCCTCCTGACTTAATTCAAGAACAAGAAGAGTTCGAAATTGAAACAATCGTCTCACACCGACGAAAAGGTAACAAATGGCAATATTTGATTAAGTGGAAAGGCTATCCCACATCTGACAACTCTTGGGAAGACGAAGAAAATTTAGAACACTCTCAGGAGACTCTACAAGAGTATAAGAAGCGAAATAAAATACCTGAACTCCCAACCCAGAGTTCTAGCAATCGCCAATGTTGAAAGCAATAACCTACTATGTCTACCACCTCCTCCAACATCTCTACTACCTCTAACACCTCTACCCCTCGTGCCTCGCCTCCTGTCAGTATTCCTGACATGCCCAGGACGCCATCGCCTGTATTCAGCAGCCCACCTTCTCCACAACCCTTGCCAGTTCCTCCCAGTATGTTACCGCCCCCCTATGATGGTCCATCTGCCTTAGAAATAGCTCGAGTCACTCACTCTATTGTTAATCTATTATCAGGGAGTGACTCCGTCATGGAAAATATGCGCAGGGCTGTACAACAAGCAAGAGTTATGGCTACAAACCTTAGAGGCAACAGCAACGCCATACATGAGGTCTACAACGAATTAATGGGACAAGCCTCTCGTCCAGGAGATGAATTACACCCCAACAACGTCGCAGATATCTCAGTGCAAGGATTGGACGAACCCACTGTCACTACTATCACTAATCGCCCAGACCCACTCACTACCACCGCCTTTCTAGCTGTAGAAAATCGATCATCCTCTGTACCTCCAGCTCAGGACGAACATGACCTTCCCCCTAACCGATTCTTGGCGCGTTATGAAGACAATTATAACCTGCCAATCTTCAGCCTTACTGGAATCGAAAATATCCTCAGCTATTATCAGATCCCCTCCTTCCTAGACCGCACCATTCGCCCACGCATTTTTTGCATATGGGTACTCCTTACCTCCTGGTGCTTTTGTAACAGTCTATGCCATGTCCTCGAGAGAGAAGTTCGCGTCGATCTCACAGCGTTCACTACCACTTTAGTCAACTTTATGCATCGCTTCCCAGTTCCCCATGAGGATCGCTTCGTCACCATCCATATTTGGGACACCATACAGGCTCTAGTAACCCTAGGAATCAAAGCATATGTAGAAGAAGCACTTAGGCGCACCACAGCAGGACATCAAGACAACTATTTCCATCCCAATCGCTATAATGTTGTCAAAACTGGATTGGTTACTTTACAGCGCACTCCTAAAATCGATTCAATTAACCTGCGCACTACTCTGGACAATGTTACCCACCTAGCTCATGCGATGAACCCCACTGGCGAAGCAACAGGATTTAACTATAGACACCTATGCACAATTCGTCAAAAGGTCAACATTCTATTGATGCTATATGATAAACAACTACCACAGGCTACTTGGGGTTACCAGAATTCTATGATCAACCAGTTATACCAGGGATATCGCATCGACGGAAAAGATAAGCCCACTACTCCCTTCACCAATCTGCACCGAATTAGAGAAGTCCGATTACCAATCCGACATGAGAACGCACCAGAAGGAGCAGTATTTGTGGATCAAGTTTACCCTGTCAACTATCAGTTTGTAGGCGAAGAAAGGAGCACTCTACGAGGTTGTTATATATGTGGCGACGCAGATCATTATACATCGCATCATCCCCAGACCGGACGCATCCCAGACCAGCACCCAGGCGACGAAAATATATTTACACAGCAAGGCAGCACTTCTAGATGGGACGTACATGTTACTAGGATCCAAGAAATGATGGATAGACCTCGCAGCGGACCAAATCGACCCACCTATGCATCAGCAGCGGTAGCCACACCTCTTCCTCGATCTCCTACAGCCAGGGAAGAAAGACAATGACGCAGACCAGCCCCCATTCAAGCTAGGAGAGTAGAAGTCGACTACCACCCTTCCTCCTTGCCCACCAGCCGCTCTGAACTCGCTGACGAAACCGCCGATACCAGACCGCAAATAACTCGTCATAACACTCGCCAGAATGCTCGCCAACCATGCCAGGTTGTATTTACCATGCAGGGACTTAGACCGCCCACCAGGAACCCGCCACCTCGTCTCTCTAACCCCAATAGGACTCCTCTAGGTCAGCCAAGTCGCTACCCATGTCGAAACCCACCTCTTCGCTATGGAGAAGACCCGCCCATCGATTTTAGTTATGATGAAGAAGCCATGCATAATATGAGCATGTAGAAATGGACTTCTATTGAGTTTTCAAATTTTATTTTGTACACAAATGATTGATTTTATCTTTGGAAAAGATAGACTTCTAGTTTAGAACGGAGGCTATGTTACAATCACGCCTCAAGTATGCTTATGTAAACGCCCCTATCTCTATGCAGTATGTTTTTCCCATTACTATGTCCTCTCACTTCGTCGTTTATGCTAGAGTCCCTCCTATCACATGGTATATGCCTTTTATCACATGCCTGTCTCTGTAATCACATGTCTATGTATTTTATCACATGCCACACTACTTTATCACATGTCAGTAGCGTAGCATGTAGGTATATAAGCTCTCTAATATACAGACTGGACCTCCAGTCTAGTTTTAATGGTCAAACTGTTCTAGAGAACTCTCAGCTCGTCTTTGCACACTCTGACTCTCTCTATTACACTTGTGTAGGAGCTTAACGATCCCTTGTGGAGGTTCTGCTCTCGTCGCCCTTGAGGTTGACGATTCTCAACACAGTTAAGGTGTAACACCAAGGTGAACAGGAAATTCCGAAAGAGGAAGGCACCAAAACTGGAAAGGAAAAGGACACAGAATCAGGGCTATGGATGCTGAAGAAGAAGAAGAGGATCAAGAGGAAGAACAGGAAGAAACTGGTTACAGTGATGGCAAAGCACAATATAGAATCATCAGAGAAATGAGCAAAGGCCTTCCCAACCACATCTGAAATTGATTAAATGAAGAGGGTTTTTAGATGGAGATGAGTGTAAAAAGGCGTCACCCATCTCAATCAACAACATAGAACAAGAATTAGCTATCAGAGGTGTACAAGTATATTCCACAAGCCAATCGAAAATATCCATTCCAATCTCTGAATGTTCTAACCTGAAAACTGCCAAAATGACTGCCCTTATCGATTGTGGAGCAGAAGGAAAGTTTATTGACAGCTCAATTGTCGATTGGACCAAAGTAGAAGCACTACAGAAGCCACTACCAGTTAGAAATGTCAATGGAACACTCAACAAGGCAGGATCCTTGCAATACAAAATTCAAATGTGATATAGGATAAACCAACAAGGTTTCAAAGATTGGTTCTATGTAACCAAGTTAGGCAATCAGAAGGTGATCTTAGGATTACCATGGCTTCGTAGGATCAACCCTAGAATCAACTGGACAACAGGAGCTGTTGATTTTGTCAATTGGGCAAGAGATGACATCACCATTGAAGACAAACATATAGAAAATTACATCAGACAAATGTGTTTAGAAACAGAGTTGCTAGATACAGAAGATGACTTAGAGAATGATCTAGAGACTGATCACCTTTGGATACAATTGAAGTTAACAGCTGCACAAGATTTCACACAGAAACATACCTCAAAAGAAGCAAAAGCGACACTACCAGTCAATTACCATAAATGGAAGGTAGTGTTCGACAAGCAAGCATCCCAACTTCATGCCCATGGGATCATGCAATCAATTTGAAAGATGCTTTAAAACCAAAGATTGGCAAGATTTACCCATTATCTATCATAGAACAGGAACTTTTGGACAAATGGATAGAGGAACAACTTGCCAAATGATATATTTGTCCATCCCAATCCTCACAAGCATCACCCTTTTTCTTTGTAGCCAAGAAGGAGAAAGGTGAATTTACACCTTGCCAGGACTACAGATACATCAATGCTTGGATGAAGCAAAACACCTATCTATTACCATTAGTAACTGATCTTATGCTCAAATTGCACGATGCAAAATACTTTTCAAAGCTAGATTTGCAATGGGGATACAACAATGTGCAAATCAAAGAAGGAGACAAATGGAAAGCAGCCTTCATCACCAACAGAGGACTTTTCAAACCCACTGTTATGTTTTTTGGGTTATGCAACTCACCAGCAACATTTCAAATGATGATGAATGAATATTTTAGAGATATGATCGATGAAGGATGGTTGGTTATCTATATTGACAATATGTTGATCTATGGAAGAATGAAGGAAGAGACCAGGAAGCACACTCAGAGAGTCCTGCAGCGACTCAAGGAGAAAGATCTGTTCCTTAAATTGGAGAAATGCAAATTCATCACCAAAGAAGTCGATTTTCTAGGGATGATTATTGCAGAAGGACAGATAAGAATGGATCCAGCAAAGCTTACAGAATCAGTGAATGGCCAGAACCGAAAACTGTCAAACAAGTTTGGTCTTTCTTGGGATTTGCAAATTTTTACAGGAAGTTTGTTGGCAACTATGCAGAAATAGTGGCTCCGCTCACAGAATTGACCAAGAAGAATGTTCTGTTCACATGGGATGATGAATGCCAGAGGTCTTTTGATGCTCTGAAGGCAAAATTCTTAGAAGAACCAGTTTTAGTGATGCCAGACCTGTTGAAACCCTTTACCCTGGAGACAGAGGTGTCAAATTGGGCAGTAGGGGCAGTGTTGAAACAATGAGGGTCTGATGGAGAACTACACCCATGTGGATACATGAGTCACCGATTATTGGACACAGAACAAAGGTACCAGGTCTATGATCATGAATTAATGGCAATAAAGAAGGCATTTGAAATGTGGAAGCATCTTTTGAAAGGATCGCCACACAGGATCATTGTTCACTGTGATCACAAGAATCTTTCTTACTACAAGCACCCACAGCTTATGACTGCCAGACAGTCTCAATGGTGGCAGGAAATTATGGAATATGACATTGCGCTGGAGCATGTCCCAGGATTGAAATTAATCCAAGTGGATGCATTATCATGATGCCCTGATCATGTCAATGAAGAGGAAGCAAAAGTGAAGGCAGTGCCTCAAACCATGATCTCACCAGATATGGTTATCCGATCTATCATGACATCTTGGGCAAATGAAATAAAGAACTTGATGAAAACAGATAAATTCACTCACACAATTGTCAATGGTTTAAAAATAGGAAAACTACCGCTGAACGCGAAGCTAACTGATTGGAAACACAATGGAGAAACCCTCCAATATCAAGGACAAATTTATATACCAGATAACAATGCATTATGACAAGAAATCATTAAATTACACCATAATCCCACAGTAATGGGACATCCAGGCCATTTAAAGACTCTATCACTCGTCAGACGCGACTATTGGTGGCCAGGAATGGCATCCCTTGTCAACAAATGGGTAGAAGGATGCGCACTATGTCAGCAGATGAAAGTAAATACACATCCAATCACACCCAGTTTAATGCCAATCAAATCAACCACCACAAGACCTTTTGAACAGGTTTCACTAGATTTCATCACAGACTTACCCCAAGTAGAAGGGTTTGATTCTGTTTTGACCATGGTCAATCAAGGCTTGACAAAGGGGGTAATATTCATCCCTTGCAAGAAAACTTTCACCACCCTTGACACTGCCAACTCATACATCAATGAAGTGTATAAATGCTTTGGCCTACCCACTACCCTTATATCTGACAGAGGACCACAATTTACATCAAAGGTATTCAAAGAAATGTGCAAGATCTTTGGAATAGATCATTGGAAATCGACAGCCTTTCATCCACAGACAGATGGAGAATCAGAACATCTAAGTCAGGAACTTGAAACATATCTCAGGCTATTCTGTGCCAATCACACTATCACATGGAAAGAATATCTCCCTTTAGCAGAATTTGTGCATAATCAGTGCCCACATCAATCTACAAAAATGGCACCGTTTGAAATAATGTTTGGAACTGAACCAGTGGCCATACCAACTGCATTCCCTCATATAAATGTTCCTACAGCAGAAGAACACTTCAGATTAATAAATCAAATCAGAGACAAAGCATTAGCAGCACATGAATTATCTAGACAACTCATGATGCAAAGAGTTAAAGGCAAGACACACCACTTCAAAGAAGGCGACCAAGTTTGGCTAGATTCAAGGAATCTTAAGACCGATCAACTATGCAAATTTGCCCCAAGGAGAGAAGGTCCTTTTAAAATAGAAAAAGCACTTGGACCAGTGACATACAAGCTTCAGCTACCCCAAAGATGGAAAATTCACCCAGTGTTTCATGTTTCCCTTCTCACACCCTTCCAAGAAAATGATACCCACAGACCAAACTATTCTAGACCACCTCCAGATTTAATTCAAGAACAAGAAGAGTTCGAAATTGAAACAATCATCTCACACCAACAAAAAGGTAACAAATGGCAATATTTGATCAAGTGGAAAGGCTATCCCATGTCTGACAACTCTTGGGAAGACAAAGAAAATTTAGAACACTCTCAGGAGACCCTACAGGAGTATAAGAAGTGACATAAAGTACCCAAACTCCCAACCCAGAGTTCTAGCAATTGCCCACATCGAAAGCAATAACCCTACCATGTCTACCATCTCTTCTAACACCTCCACTCCTCGTGGTTTGCCTCCTGTCAGCCTTCCAGATGTGCCCAGGACACCATCACCAGTATTCAGCAGCCCTCCTTCTCCACAACCCTTGCCAGTACCTCCCAGTATGTTACCGCCCCCATATGACAGTCCATCTGCTATGGAAATCGCTCAAGTTACACATTCCATTGTCAATTTATTATCAGGGAGTGACTCCATCATGGAGGATATGTGCCAAGCTGTTCAACAGGCTAGAGTCATGGCTACAAATATTCGAGGAAATAGTGCAGCAATCACTGAAGTCTATAACGAATTAATGGGCCAATCCTCTCGTCCAGGCGATGACTTACACCCCAACAATGTTGCAGATATTTCCGCCCAAGGATTAGACAAACCTACAGTCACTACAGTCACCAATCGCCCAGACCCACTCACCACCACTGCTTTCCTAGCTATAGAAAGTCAATCATCATCTGTACCCCCTGCTGAGGACAAACATGACCTCCCTCCTAATAGGTTCCTGATGAAATATGAGGACAACTACAATCTTCCTATCTTCAGCCTCACTGGGATAGAAAATATTCTCAGCTATTACCAGATTCCCTCATTCCTCAATCGCACCATTCACCCTTGCATATTCCACATATGGGTACTCCTTACCTCTTGGTGCTTCTGCAACAGCTTATGTCATGTACTCAAAAGAGAAGTTTGCATTGATCTCACAGCATTCACCACTACCTTAGTCAACTTCATGCATCAATTCCCAGTCCCTCACGAAGATCGTTTTGTCACCATCCACATCTGGGATACTATACAGGCTTTAGTCACTCTAGGAATCGAAGCATATGTCGAAGAAGCACTCAGGCGCACCACAGCAGGACATCAAGACACTTATTTCCATCCCAATTGCTACAAATGTCATCGAAACAGGACTAGTCACCTTACAGCACATGCCTAAAGTCAATTCAATCAATCTTCACACCACTCTGGACAATATCACACACCTAGCACATGCAATGAACCCCACTGGCAAAGCTACTGGATTTAATTATAAGCATCTACACACTATCTCCCAGAAGGTCAATATAATCTCAATGCTATATGATAAACAACTCCCACAAGCGACCTGGGGCTACCAGAACTCGGCGATAAATCAACTATATCAAGGATATCATATCAACAGAAAAGATAAGCCTACCACTCCCTTCACCAGCCCACATCGCATTAGAGAAGTCAGATTACCCATCAGGCATGAGAACACACCAGAAGGGGCAGTATTCATCAACCAATGGTACCCAGTAAACTATCAATTTGCAGGCAAAGAAAGAAGTACTTTACAAGGATGTTATATATGTGGCGATGCAGACCATCACACTTCCCATCACCCCCAGACAGGACACTACCAGATCAATACCCAGGTAACGAAAATAGGTTCACACAGCAAGGCAGCACATCTAGATGCAACATACACATCACCAGAATACAAGAAATGATGGATCGACCTACATACACATCAGCAGCAGTGGCAACCCCTCTCCCTCATCCAAATACAGCAGGAGAAAAATGCCAATGACACAGGCCAGCACCTATCCAGGCCAGAAGAGTAGAAGTCAATTACCATCCCTCCTCCTCCCACCAGCTGCTCAGAACTCGCCAATGAAACTGCCAATGCAAGGCTGCAAACAACACGTCATAACACTCGCCAAAATGCACACCCACAGTGCCAAGTGGTATTCATGATGCAGGGACTCAGACCTCCAACTAGAAATCCTCCCCCTCGTCTTTCAAATGCCAATAGGATCCCTCTAGGACAACCCAGTTGTTACCCACAGCATTGCCCTTGTCATCACTATGGAGAAGACCCTCCTGTCAACTTTGCTTATGACGATGAAGCTATGCACAATATGAGACATAGAAAAGGACTACTATTGAGTTTTTATTTCGCTCATTATATATAAATGATTGATTTTATCTTTGGAAAAGATAGACTTTTAGTTTAGAACAGAGGCTATGTTACAATCATGCCTCAATTATGCTTATGTAAAAAGCCCCTATCCATATGCAGTATGTTTTTCCCATCATTATGCTTTCTTACTTCATCATTTATGCCAGAGTCTTCATTATCACATGTGTTTGTACTTTATCACATGCCTGCCACTCTTATCACATGTCTATGATATTTATCACATGCAAGTCTACTTTATCACATGTCAGTGGCCTTGCCTGTATGTATATAAGCTCTTAATACACAGACTGGAACTCCAGTCTAGTTTTAATGGTCAAACCATTCTTGTGAACTCTCAGCTCATCTTCACACACTCAGACTCTCACTCTTACACTTGTGTAGGAGCTTAACTCTCCCTTGAGGAAGTTCTGCTCTCATCGCCCTTGAGGTTGACAATTCTCACCACAGTGCTATTGTCTGATTGAGGACAATAGACCTGTAAATGATGAGTACAACCAAAATGTTGTCAGTACTGTCCTTTTTCATATATCCCATAGTGGCCTGTATTAATCATGAGCTCAAAGATACCTGCTCATCATACCCAATCACCCTCACCTATGGTGTGTAAACTTGTTCAGTCAACAGTCTGCAGGCATCCTCACATCTCAAAATAGGCTTTAACTCAAAACAGCCATGTCCAACAGAACCCATCAGAGCTGCAGGACTTCCTGGTGCCCAATGTTGCACAATTATCCCCTGCTCTTCTCACCACTTGGAAAAATCATGTCAAAAATGGTCAAGGTAACCACAATTTGTTGAAAGAGGGAACAGCAGCACAGCACTAGCTAAGTAATGTCTTTCACTTACATTTTATTCTTGCTGTGTTACTGCTTAATCACTCAATGTTAGTTAAAAAACTGAAGAATCATCGCTCAGAATGACCTTCTTATATAGACTTTTGGAACCCTAACCTAAGTACAATATACACTACTCGTTATGGTTATTGGAACCGTTTTCAGTACTGTTATGAGTCATTCTGAGTCATATCTATTAATATTCCTTCCATGATGTTCCATAATATTCCATATGACATCATCTGCAGTCATTATGACTCATTGCACAGCTGTATGACCCATGCACAGTCATAATCTATTTATAGATGTTCTAGATTGTTCCATATGAGTCATAGTCTAAGGAACTGATGATCCAGTGAGACAAGTAGTAAACACACACATACATACTAGTACCTATTTGGCAGTAGGATTTTCATATGCAGGGAATTTGATGGAGCCCCCAGTACATTTATTGGCATAGCAACTCCTCAAATCAACCTATGGTGTTGTCAATCATTTGCGTTGCTTTGGACAAGTCCATAACAAGTTGTCAGAAAAAATAGCACAGCCTAAGCACATTCATTTCTCATGTTTAATTTGAGAATTAGAATAAAGGCTAATATATTTTTTATCAGATGTCTTAAATTTCGAAGAATGGTCCCCTCTCCACCTACATTTCCTTTTGCGATTATCTGGTTGATGCAATGTACCAGAAAAAGGATTATATCAATCAAGGTATTATTCATTGCGCATTGGAGTGTGTCAGGTTTTTGGAGGATGAGGACATCATAAATATTATGAAAAAGTATAACAAGGAGGATTTCCAAGCATTGCCACATGATGCAATGAAGTATGCAAAAGTTGTTGGGATGGCACTAGCATGTGCCCAGTATAACAGACTCAAGGACAGTCTGGATGTCAAGGAGATGGTGATTGTCCAGTGCTACAGTCTTCCCACATCTCAGATCTTTGTAGGGTCCCACAAGGACACCTATAAATTCATTCACAATTGCTGGACTCTAGAGGAGTTCAGATCAATCAGTGATCCGCATCCCCACAAGATTGGGGTATGATATATTAATGAGACCAGTGGTAATAATCTCGATTCTCCATCAGATCAATTAATTAATATAATTGATAAAGGAGAATTTGTTTTTACAAATCTGGAAGAGATTGTTGGCGCCAAAGCTGAAGAAGAAGAAGACATTGTGGAGGAGTACCACCCTGGATTTGGGGTGGTGGACATCAAGGGATTGCCTGAGTATGATGGGCCAATGGTCCATCAATTAACTACCAATGGGATGTACAGTCCGCGTTTTGAGTCCCTGAAGGGACTTCAAGGGATCGAGCTCTCAAGAGAGCTTGGTAAGCCCAGATTGGCCCATAATAGGCCCATTTGGATGTTAGGTGACGAGATCTTCCATTCAGAAGAAATGGATCTCAGGGCCAAGGAGGCTTTTGATGAGAGAGTGGTCAATGAATTGAACCGCATTATGAAACAGCTGGATCCAGAGGTAACCTTCCAAAATCAGCTACATTACCCTAAAGCTGATAAAATGGTTACAGCATTCATTCTCAGGACCCACGAGGGGTCCTCAAGTGGCAAGGTGCACATTGCGCCACAACCCACTTTCCCACATTTGCCCTGGAAAGCGGTTGTCACCGGTGGAAGGAGAACACCTGGAGCAGGAGCTCTGGAGCCAGTCATCCTGGGGAGGAACACCCCTATTGGTGTCATCAGTGGAGGTAGAAGCTTCGGAGGAGGAGTTCTCTGAGGACGAGAGTCTGTACAAGGTATGAAGAAGCCTTGTACAAGTAGTTGTACTATAGAGGACCAGAAAGGTCCTAATATAATTTCTTCACAGTGTGATTGTTCCATTTGTAAGAGGAACACCATGACAAATCAAGTCTTAAGTGAATTTGATAAGTCTATATTTGATAATAAGTGTCTTCTTGATAAGAAACATGATTACAAATATAAGATGAATGAAAATTATTTCACTATGGTCAAACCAAATGATTGGATATATCAGGATGAGTTTACTCATAATTCTGATGCAGAAAAATACATATATGTCAAAGATGAAATATTTGATATGTATTATCCAAAAGTAATCCTATCCTAAATGAAGATGAGTCACCATTCATTAATTATAATGAAGAAATTGTTCAACAACTTCCTGAATCTCAAGGTATTGCTAATAATACTCCTGAATCTGGAATAAGTTCAGATATTATTAAACAATTAATTGAACATCTTGAAAGAGCCTTCAAGAAGCAGAAAGGCAGAGAAGAACTTCAGGATAAAGTTGACAATGATGAAAATGGATGGAAAGGCAAATGGCCTGAATATAAAGATGATGATAAGGACTGGAATGATCAGTGGCAAGAAGATCTTGATGTAAAAAATGATTGGGTGGTGGATAACATTGTTCCAGAAATGGAACAAATATCTAAGGAAGAATCTAAAGAATCTGAAAAGATATTATATCCTAAAACACAGTGTTGAAAGTCCAAAGGGGGTGTGAAAGTTAGTTTGAAAAAGCCTTGGAGAAAGTTGACAACAAGTGCAGAAAGTCACAAGAAGGGTTCCAGAAGGAGGCTGAAAGTATGGCAAAAGGTCAGAAAAGAGCTAAATGCCATAGGAAGAGTGCCATAAATAGGCTGGAAAGTGGCTGAAAAGGTAGGGAAAAGGCATAAAGTCATCAGTAAGTC
>MIPV01008395.1:4602-18313 GCA_001983365.1 Amanita bisporigera | reverse complement strand
GCTTATGGACATGCCATATGGTCTTCCATGTATCCATTGAGAGAGCCAATCCCTGCATTTGGAAAACAATGGATGGAGCACTGGGAGCACACATTAAAAGGTACAGCTTGGAACTGGCAAGGGATGAGAAAGATGATGGCAACAACTTCTACAAACTTTTGTGGGACCTCCTAGGTAGAAAGAAGAACCAGAAGGCAACTGGTGGCAAAGTGGCATACCAAGTTGGCTTGGTAGGTCTAGAGGAATTCACATTTGACTTTGTATGTGGGCAGGCATTGCCAGGTCTTACAATGCCTGATGGTTCTTTCATATTACTGGGTTTGTGTTATCACCCTACCAATTTTGAATATTAATTACAAACTGTCACCCATATCCCCACTGTAGGAAATATATGGGGTCCAATTACCACTGGTCATCAGTGGGACCTCACCCATGCATGCATGCCTTAGCGCATGTTGGCCCCTTTGATGTGGCTGAAGCTAAAATCTATTCAAGATGGAGGATATTGCATCAAGGACTTCTGTCCTCCTCAGTCACCATTGCCTATGGTGCAGGAGTTCGATTCTGCTATTCTCCACAATCCTTCACCTGCACCTGCATCCATCCCTTTATGTCAGTCCCTGTCCAATAGTGTGAGTACCCCCTTCTTTGAAGCCATATGAAAGGTGCACCAATATTTGGCCAACAGCTCCTTGGTTGCAACATCTGACACCAAGGTGAGACTGTGGAGGATGACTGGACCATGCCTGCTGTTGACATGTCCCATGTGGTCCTACCCAGGCTGCCAGATATATATGCATGGTGTGATTGCATTCATGCCAAATGTAAGGAAAAAACTTCACCCTTAAAGCACCCACATCTGCAGACACCTCAAATGCCCTTATAGACATGATCCACCATCACTTGTGTGGTGAATCACTTAGCCTTTATCATCCCTTGTGTGAAAAGGGCTTTTGTGACATTGGATGCATCAAAGCTTTTTTGACTGGTCTGGCGCCATTTAAAATGTATGTTTTCCATTCTCATGACTCGAATATCTGTTCCTGAAACACTTCACACAGAGGTCAAATTCATAATGAGGATGACAATTTACTTGACAACCTTGCAGAAGGAGATGGGGTGATGTTGAGTGTATACCAAGGGTCACTCCAAATTTGTCTCAAGGACTGATGGGTGGACTCTACCACACATTAGATTTGTCTTGTCCAGCTGGATTTGAGTGACTGGGTAACATCAAGGAATATGAAGTCAATGGTGTGCTAACCTTGCTCACCATGATCCATTGCCTTGTTGAGTATTTCATGGTCAATCCTTTCCTCATTTATGTGCCCATCTTTAAAGGACCAGAATGCATCAATTTTCTGGCCCATGACACTAATAAGGACTTTAGCCACAATCATGTACTTGCAATGATTCCTGACTGGGAGACATGGAATGTGGTCCATGCTATCATGTCATTCAAGCAGAATGCCACTTTGAAACAGGCTCTGTTGGGTGACAAGAGTCTGTCTTACAACCACCTGGTTGTCCTTTGTTCAACATCACTCCTTGATGTCCATATGCCCAGAGGTTTACAATTTGTCAATCTGATGCTGTTATCTACAGGTCACATTTTTTTCCAAACCCCGTGATGATGTACAACACACTACCTTTATCCACCAACTCATCTGTGATGTCTTAATTGGTAATCACAAGCAACAAAAGCTTGCAAAGAACGAAACCTTGGGATCATGTGTATTTCTTGGCCTTTGCCAAGGGGGTCAATCTGCATCACATTTGTGCTTTGAATCACTTAATTGAACACAAGGACGAACCCATACCTGAGGACTTAGATTTTGGGGCATTGGCCACATATTTAAAACAAAAAGGAACAGAGGAAACCAAAGAAATGTATCTATATGCATTCCAGTTAGTATCAACTCTTTGGAACAATTGGATCAAGTCAGCTCAAGATGTCATTGAGAGGTTACACTTTGTGTGTAAGCATGAGGGTCTTAAGGATTGGGCCAAGGCCAAGACATATGGTCCTCTATTCACCACCTGTCTCATCCATTGGCTCTGTGGTGAAGGACATCCTCGTGAGCTGGTTGGATCTATAATCACTAAGGATGAGTTTGAAACCACTAAGAAAAAAGCAGTTACCACTCACACCAAAATGATTTGGATGGCCATCACTGATGTCCCAGTCTTGCCATCTAATCCCTGCTCAAAGGTCCAGGTATTTGCATGCCTTCCATTCTTGTACTAGAATCTAAATTAGTGAGAACATCCCACTTCCACCCATAACTGTTTGATGTGTATGTTGTGAACTGATTGAATTTAGTGTTATGAAACTAGTTTGCGAACCTTCCCCATATGTAGGAGCCATGTCCTTCACCATGTTCTTGTATCATGTATGCAGCTACTCTCACATTCTCAGTTCCATGATCCCCACATATGCATCTTGGAAGGCCATGCTTTGAGATGGCATCCTAAAATACATGAAAGACTGTGGTGGCCTGGTTGTTCATGCTGCAGCAAATCCTGGTGATAAATTGTGACTTACCATTGATGAATCCATGGATCACAAATTTCCACCTGATGGGCTCTTTTGATGTGAGATAGGGTTGTTTTCTGAAATTTACACTTACTGTGATTGCCATCATGGTGCCAAAGGGAATTGACTTCTGGTATGGAATAGACACATCATTCTATGGGTTGATTGATGAAGCAGGGCTGAACACCTCGTAGTCTGGTCAACAATGCGCATACATAACAGGTGGCCACACAATGTCCTTCGAGTTGGAGGGCAGCTTGAACAAAACCCACACTATAATTTTTGAATTGGTCAAGTATCCAGCTCATGACCTTGTCTAAATGCTCAGGCTCATAGTGGATCCTTGAACATGTTGGTCCTGTCAAATTCCATTTATTGGTGTCCATCCCATTGGGTTGTACAACTTTTTGGATGACTGGTGGTGCCAGATCGGTCAAACCATGTTCCAGCAGGCAGCAGCGAACTGTTTGAGGGTGACAACCCACCACTTTTGCAATGTCTGTGCCTGTCATTCCTTGACTGGCATAAGAGCAGTGCACTCACTCATCAATGCCACCATCACTGACCTCAACATTCTTACCCAATGGCATGAGAGGGTGGCCAACAGTGGATGGACAGATGGCAACAACAATGGTCATGGCTGGGGGCAGGGTAACTAGAGAAGTCAGCAACTTCTCCCAAACAAAGGGGGTAATGTTACAGTCTCTTTTTCACTTCTCTGTCACCTTCATTACTCAGTGGATGGATGATTACTACTTTACATCATCATCATTACCTATGCACTGCCTTGGACATTATTCCTTTTAGTAGTTACCTTCACCTTTCTCAGGTAACCACAGCCTTTATTCCTTTTTCGTCATTTCTATTTGTTTTCTGAATGTATATAAAGCCTCCTCATGTACAGTAGTACCTCAGTTCCAACTTAGATGAGTTTTACCTTCACCTCTCCTCTTCATCATTGAGTGCATTGCCCAAGCAACCTTCGTCATTGTCTGACTTAGTGTCTTCATTGACCATTAGTTTGTCATCATGACTGGGAGCAGGCTGAGACTCTTTTCATCATTCTTAAGTATGACAAGGAAGGCATCATCTGTAACATGGTTCATAAAATACATCTTTCCTTCCCCTCACTTTGTATCTACTTTTTGGAGCCCAAACAAGTGTGACTGAAGCAGGGTGAGCACCCTCAGTGCCACCAAACTTGCTTGGCAGCAACCACCAATGGAGGCTGCACCCCATGTCAGCCTCCATGTTGTTGTTTCACCAGTTCAGTCCCAATGTAGCCAGAACCGGCATGTTACAACTCCCGGGTTCTTTTAATGCTGACCCCCAGTCAGGTCCACAGTGATAAGATGGTGATAGCATGGGATGGTGTTGTGCATTGCTCACTGACCTCAACACCCTCTTCTGACTTTTCCCAGGAAAGGATCCAAACGCTGGTTAGCAAGCTAGTACAGGAGGGTGTCAACCCTTGCCTGCCATTAGTGGTCAAGGATGGCCTTCAGGAGTACAATCGGCTTTGTCAGGCGCTCCAAGAATTTGTCACCATGGCTACTGAGGCTACTATGGCTCATTCGTCCTCTGGCATGAGCTTTCGTCCTGAAGATTCCGCAGGCATCATAGAGGTAAGTTTGGCAGCATCTAGTAGCATGCCAGGTAGTGCTGTGCAATCTGGAGCCATGATCAATTTGGTGGCCCCTTCATTCATGAGGGATGCTGCTGTCCATGCAGAGGGTACAATGCCAAGGCACCCTGTCACAAAGAAGTGTGCATTTAGTAACACTGCTGTGGTGCCAGCTCCTATCTTGATTTCCACTCCCCAGGTTCCTTGTTTTTGATTATGTGCAGGTCCTGTCATCGATCTCAGATGCAACGCAGTGTGCAAAGTGCACACAAGATGACAGGACTTGTGTTGTGTTGCCCAGTCATTCTGTGTGCAACCTGTGCCGCAGCTGCAAAATTAAGTGTTCCTTAGCATCAGGGCTGAAGGCATCCATCATGAGTTCGTCGCAAGTTCTTTGGTCCATGGTGTTGAGAATATCAACATAGCAAGAAAGGCACTGGAGACACTGTCATGTTCTGACAAGTGCAAATTGGAGGTGGGAAACAGTCCTGAGGAGCAACCTCCCCACACATGCAGCAAGGGCAACTTGAAGGCGGTGAGCATTGGTGGTGCATTGGTACTGAAGGGCAGGGTAGGGACATCGAAGGTTCCACCTGTAGCTGGATTGTCCAGGGACATGGGGCCACCGATGTGGGCTCCATCAGATTTCGGGAGGTGTATGGGTGCTCTTGAGCAGCAAATTGCGACGCTGGACTCATTCTACATGCAGTCCATGGATACTTTGTGCCAATCGGTGGAGGACCTGCAAGATGACATATCATGTGCAGAGGCTAGTAGCTTGGCGGCAGCGTCAAAGGGCAGGGGGTGTGGTCAAGGGAGAGCCAAGGACGAGAGCAGGGAGGACTAGCGCATGGTGGGAACTCAGTGGTGCTTGCATCGTCGCCAGTGCCTATAAATGAATTAAATGAGTGTAGATCATGTAGGTAAAGTGCAATGATATGAGAACTATGGCTTCTTCAGAATGGGGGTTGCAGACTACCCTGGCCCTCGTCATCAGAACTGTCAGCATCGCCGTCAGCGAGTGAGGCTTTGTTGGGCAGCTCATGTGTCATCATGTATAGCTCCTCATTGGGCATACTACATAAATCTGAAAGCTTCTCACCAGGTATAACACTACAGGAAAAATAAGGAATGAGACACTTTGCTGCAAATTGTAATCTTGAAAGGGTTCCATCCATTTTGGCGAGTACATACAACCCTCCTTCTGTTCTTCTGATGACGACCATCAGTCCCATGCACTGAGGCTTAGTCTTGCAATCTAGTTCCATATTGATATGCTGTTTTGTACAAGTACCAATTGTCTTTTTTTGAATGCAAAGTCCTTAATCGTGTTCCAGAAGCGCTGTTCTAACTTCCTTGTGGCATTGAGCCTTTGTAGACCTTATCCTGTATTGTTTTGAAATTGGTGGGTCGTTTCTGTAACTGATGAGCTCAGTATGCTACAAGATCTTGTGTTGTGGTCTCAGCAGTAATCAGAGAGATACATGGCTTCCATGATGTCCAAGGGCAGGGTCAGCTCTATACCATGTGCATCAGGAAAATATTGCATTTGACTTATTGTACTTTTTGACTTGAATAAGTTGAAAAGTTGACAAAAGTTTTGAAAAGTGAGGGGGGGTGCCTTATTTTTGACCTTATTTTCCTCATGTAAGTGGCATATAAGCTCAAAAGCAGGTAAGTCCAGGGCACTATTTTCCTGATGTGTCCCATCCCTGAATTGTTGTTAGTCGAAATTCTGTGCAGTACATCACCAACCAACCTTGTTTTTACAAGTCTGGGCTTCCTTCTGATCCACCATTCTTCATATTTGATGTTCTTAACATCCTATCACCCTTGTTTCTGTTGCCAATAATGATGACTCTAACTCCACAGCCCTCCAAATTCCGGGTGGTAAGAGGTCCAGCGTTGCTGTCTCCAGAAAGTCTGTTGCCTTCGTCCAATGGATTGGCAATGTAAAGATTTGGTTGTATAAGGAGCAATTGATGGAAGAGTTCCATTCACACAAGTCAGAACCTTGGACATAGTGAGATGTGTATTGAAACGAAATAAAACATACTGACCATCTTCAGTGTTGAATACTGGCACTTTTTCGACCCCCACAACTCCTTGCCGTCAAGGTCCTTTAATACGCTATCTGTTGCCCCCCACAAGTATTCACTAAGCTATGGTACTCTGGCTGCTAATAAGCAAACAGAGAAAATGGGTTTGCGTTGTGAAAAGAGCATATTGCTTTGATCTACTCCTGGTGCAGAGCATATTTTCCTCAAGCTAATGACAAGACTGTGTAGAGATTTTGCAGGACCAGTGATCACAAACTGTTATGAAGGGAAATGTGGATTTGCAAACCTTGCTCTAGATATGAGTTTGTCTTGCATAAACGAGGTCCCAGCTCTTTCAAATCAGGCCCGGTGATGGCTAACATTGGACTAGGGGCATGCTCTCTGCCCTCAATGGAATCCTGTACAATCACGGGGTCCAGAGAGACCATGGGGAACACTTGCTGACCCAGAAGGCCAGAGTAGAAGAGCCATTTAAGGGCTTTGCATCCATTAACTGTCAAGTGGTTACATTTTCATACCAAAATCATTTTCGAGTATCCCAACAATGAATGATTCATCCATGCTGGACAATATGGGTATAAATATCTAATATTGTATAAGTACCATGAACCTCCAGCAGATGATACATACTCTAGTTTGCCCAATATAAGGGTCAATGGTATCCGAGCATGATGCGCAAGCTTGATGTTGGTTGACAACGATACCATCCTTCTACTCTGGACCTGTTTTTGGTGGAGGAAGGGAGGCCCACAGATGCTAAGCTGGAACCCATGTGTAATCCATTATATACTCCATGAGTGGGAAGCAAGAGACGCTCGATGGTGTGTACAGAAGGGTTGGCCGAAAAAGGAAAATTTCGGAAAGATGTCAAGAGCATGTAGTCAACCATCTGGTTTTCCGCAGAAGGTAAAATATGGCGATGACAATGTTATAAATAATACATATAGTCAGTCTGAATATACTTGGAAATAGCACCCCTCAATATCTGATTGGATAAAGAGACCACCTATAGATTTTGCTTTAAGCTAAGTAGAATGACGTGTGACAGTGCCATACCATTGAATTCTATTATTTGAGAGTGTCAGATGTTCTGAGACAGTATATCTTCAAACCCATGTTTTTGAATGTGGTATTGGATCTTTCCCAGCCAAAAGTCTGCGTTCATTAGCAGATCTTCAGCATGTTGGAGTTTGGATGCAGCTCACAGTAATTCCGCTTGGGCCTCCGTTTTCATATCGCCAGCGACTTGTCGATTGTGTGTGGCACCATTGTATAGGGTTATAGCATCATCACGGCTCATTATTACCTAAAAAGCATGCTCAGCAGCAAAATTATATCATATAAGACATACAAACCAAGGTATCAGACATCTGGGCAAAGGTGGGAGTAAGTTAGGACGTTTGACTAATCACGTGATTGACAATGATGAATGTAGCTGTGACACTCCCTCGACACAAAGTTCTAGACCACTATTCATTGCCTTTCATTTATATTCTTTGAATCTGTGTCGTCTGCTTCACTAGATCTTTGTCCATTCATTCAGCCATTCTCCATCTGTTCCCGGAGTCTCTGCAAGATGCAGTGTCCTACTTGCCATCATAATTTCAAAAATAACCAAGCCCTTTTGTCGCACATGAATCAGCCTGCTGGACATTGCCATAATCATTTTGAGGAGGAGGTGGATCTGGTGAGAGAGCTTCAAAGGCACCACATGTGTCAACAAGCATCCGCTCCATCCAACAGGGAAAGTGACAAACCAGCAGGTCAAGAAGCTACAGAGGATTTCTCCTTTATGAATGATGTTCCTATGGAAAATGTGCCAGATTGTCCAGCAGATGTTTTTCATGTTGAAGAATTTGAAGGAGCTGCAAAAGAGTACGGGGGAGGAAATCCTTTATGATGGAATTTGACTAAGCTCAGTTTGTGAGCCAGCGAGTTGAGAACCTCTATTACCCATTTTCATCAAGAGCAGAATGGGAACTAGCTGCGTTCTTGCTTTGCTCTGATCTCAGCATGGCCACCATAGATTCATTCTTATCTTTGAAGCTTGTACGTCGAAAAAAAAAAGGTCTCACGCTATTGCTAATCCTCTTTCTTAGATCCAAAGTCTGAATTTATCATTCCACACAGGTAAACAACTATGTGGGCTAGCTGAAATGCTTCCAAAAGGACCTGAATGGAAATGCAAACCTTGGGAAACTATATACCTGACAAAGAAACCATTGTTTTTATACTATTGTGATCCCCTCGAATGTATACAGGCTATCCTCTACAATCCACTTGTTCAAAATTTCATCAAGTTTACTCTGTTCCAGCTCTATGATTCGGCTGTTTGAGCAATGCAGATATATTCTGAGTGGCTCAGTGGTGATGCCACATGGAGAACGCAGATATGTTACAGGTTCTCACCCTGATATGCCCAATCTCATTTGTATGTAGAGCCAACTCCCAGATGGTGCAATGCTGCTCGGTGTGATACTGTCATCTGACAAAACCAACTTATCTGCTATGACGGGGGGGTCGCATCGCACATCCCCTTCTTATAAGCCTTGCAAACTTGTTCATGAACTTTTGGACGAAGGCAGTAAATCATGCATTTTATCTTCTTGCACTGCTTCCTGTTCCAAAATCCATGGTGTTCTTGAAAACAGAGTCATTCATGAATGTCTGGATTTCATACTGTCTCCACTCAAGAAAGCTGCTGAGATCAGCATCATGATGTCAGACCCTTTGGGTTCCCTTCATCATGTCTACACCCCACTTGCTGCATATATTGCTGATGTACAAGAAGCAGTCGCTTTGTGTGGTGTCACTGGTAAAACCTCGCACATAACAATTGCTTCGTACAAAGAATTTGGTGACCCATTTCGACACCCTCAACAAACTGCAAGAAGGACACTTTCACAGCTTCAATGAATTGAATGTACTGTCAATCCCTGGAACGTTAAAGCCTACACTGCCGCAGCGAAACATCATCAACTTAATGGTGTTCATCAGCCATTCTGGCGTGATTGGGCACTGTCAGAACCGTCAACCTTTTTTACACCAGAAGCTCTCCACCATTGGCATAAAATGTTCTGGGATCATGATGCACAGTGGTGTATCCGTGCTGTTGGGCATGCTGAAATTGACTTTCATTTCTCAATCCTGTTTCCTCACTCTGGTTTCCACCACTTTTCAGAAGGAATCTCCAATCTGAAGCAGGTCACTGGCAGGGAACATCGTAATATACAATGTTATATTGTTGCTGTCATTGCTGATGCTGTTCCGAGAGACTTCCTGATTGCCATACATGCTTTGGCGGATTTCTGATACCTCTCCCAGGCACCTCAAATATCAGATCAAATGTGTTTGTGTATTGGCGAAGCTCTGAAGGATTTCCACAGTTGCAAGCACTCTATTATTGCGGCAGGGGCACGAACTGGCAAGGGTAATTGGGTTATCGATAACTGGTACATTCCGAAGCTCGAACTGCTGCAGAGTGTAACCTCAAGCATTCATGATAGTGGTGCCCCAATCCAATGGTCTGCTGACCATACAGAACATTCACATTACCTGGTACAGCTGTCATTCACCACTAGTGCTCTGCTCCCATGTCCATTCCTGGCTAGTTGCGTGGAGGAAAATGGATGCTAAAAGCCACAAAGTCTAGGTACATCTATGACGAACCAACTGTGTGACTGCCATGATGGCCATTCACATTACCCAAGTCCTGGTATGGCTACTTGATGCCTGGTGCATTTCAATCCAGGCACATCCAGGTGGTATGACAAACATACACACCCATCACACCCCAGTGCTCTGCTCCCAAGTCCATTCCTGGCTAATCATGTGGGGAAAATGGATGCTAAGAGCCACAAGATGCGGAAAGATGCTAAAAGCTCTGAAGTTAACCTAAGTGGTAAAATCCGACAGATTTGACTTACGGCTCATCCGGTGCGCATTGGTAGTGATCATGAACAGCCTGGAGCTATAAAAGTATCAGGAGTTGTCAGTAGTTTTACTCAGACCCCCAGATTTGTGCACCATGCCCAATTGCAGAGGTAGCCACCATCTGCCTGCTGATGATAAGCTGGGGGGCTCAAGCATACCCCATGTCCACAATCAACCGCTCAACATACACAAGGAGCACAAAGATTGACAAAATCAGAACGAACAGGTGAGTGTGCTGTTTGGGGGATTACATCTTTACCTGACCCATGATAGGCATTCGACGTGCTAAAGCTAATGCCTTGAGTAATGCCAGTCAGTCAGCCTTTGTTCCAATTACAGTTATGTTATGTACTCACCTTATTTGTAGTCTGGATGCAAGTGGCACCAGGCAAAGGTACATAAGTGGGCAGCAAGCCCATGCCAGTCAACACATAAAGCAAAGAAGTCCAAGACAGGTATGCACATGTCTTTGTTGATTCCTTGGTTTGCGCACACGTGATGTTGTTCAGAAAACTCCACAGCTCAACCAGGCATGTTTCTCACACACCTCTCATCTTTCTTTCATGTCAGCTCACATGCACATCAATATATCTCTCCATGGTCTAGACACAGACCCTAGAGTAGTTTGGTGAGGTCGTCAAAGAGGTCCCATCAACGCTGGTAAATGATCATGAAGTTGCAATTTGCAGGAAAGTGTGGAAGTTGTGGAAAAGTGCAGGAATAGCGGACTTTGCAGGTGGTCGCGGAATTGGACTATGCATGGGCGAGCGGTGGTCGTAAGTGTGGGATGAAGACAGTTGTGGCGATGCTATCGCGTAGAGCTGGAACCATAGTGGACTTGCATGAGGACAAGAATGGAGGGTATAGCAGACTTTTTGTGAAGATGAGAATGGCTTGCTTATATTTACTCCAGATTATCAGTGATGGTACTTGAGGATTTTTATCATGTTGTTACTGCTAGATACCAACTCTTTATATACATTTCTGACTCTACTAATACAAAAGGACTCTGTCAAATTGCTCCTGTGTACGTGCAGCCTGTTGCAATTTCCGGTAAATTCTGCTTGCTGCGCTGTCATTGTGGTAACCAGAACAGATGGTTGCTGTTTTGATACAGACTCCCGTTTCATCGTGATGTACTGTGGTGATTGGTCGCAATCTGTTACTCTGGATGGAGCTTAAGTCTTCCTGACAATCGACTATTCCAGGTGCATCAGGATCTAGGGTCTTGACGCGGGGCTCCCTAAAATGGAAGTGGCGGTGCTTAGTCATCGGGTAGTTGGTGCGATCTCGAGGAGTTGGAATGGAAGTCACATGGTTCATTGTATATGTGAGAGTGGAGTTTGAGCAGAAATGTGGAATTCTTGCAGCAGTGCGGAAGTTGTGGAAGTTGTTGCTGATACCAGATAGTCATGTTCTGTGGTGGACTTGTGTCGTCGATAGCACAAGTGGTGTCTTTTTCCATCCGATGGTAACCTACTGCAGGTCATGGTGTGACTCCTGAGCGTGATTCGCAGTCACAGCTGGGCACAGCTCATCAACGTTCAATGCAGTACAAGATGATGAAGAAGACAGATGGGTATCCACTCCTCTCTCCTCATGCTCAGCTCCTCACAAAATCACATAGGCTGAGTTACGCCCAGTAATGGTTTGGGCATTGTCAAGCCAGCAGAAAGGCAAACAGACAGGTAAGCTATATGTGTTGCGTATTCGCAATCATGACTCCTAGCTGACAATTTGCAGTCACCCCTGATTCATCAGAGACAGAACCTGAGTCATTGGTAACTGAAGACGACAGTCCCATAGGAGATGATGGTGACCTGGATAGCGAGCCGGAAGCAGCTGACCTAACTGACAATGATGGAACTACTGCTGTCAATATAACAGCCACTCAGAAGAAATTTGACAACGAGGTAAGCAGATATTATATATTCCTTTTCAGCACATGCTGATCTTATGATTTTAGCAACCTGTGTGGTGCGATGCTGACAATGACCAACCTAGCAGCCTTGGGGAGGATCAGCGCATTGAGAAAAAACTTTGGATTGTGGTTCCTGACAGAGCTAAGTGCAATGCAGCTGGTCATGAGATGTTCATCTCGCCATTGACTAGTAGGGCCCTAGCAGCTAAGAAAGGTTTTTGTTTATGATAAGGCAAGCATGGAATACTAATAAATATTTTTAAGAACCACTCACTTCTTTGGATCATCCCAATAAGTCAGCTGTCATGTGCTCAGGTACCACCACACACACAGCTGCAAAGAAAGGTAATATATTTATAGATACACATTTATGGAAAGCAGCTGAAATATCATCAGGTTCATCCAGCAATCTGTATGTTTTGGTCAATGACAACAAAGAAAATGTAAGATTCCTTTTAGGTGATGACATCATAATGACTGGATTTTAGGATCCCCCACCTTTTACAAATGGGGTGCCAGTGGTGGCAACCAATGGACCGCAATCATCATGGCCATTGTTCACTAATCTTGTTACAATCATGCCTCAAGTATGCTTATGTAAAAACCCCTATCTATATGCAGTATGTTTTCCCCATCATTATGCCTTCTTACTTCGTCGTTTATGCCAGAGTCCACTTTATCACATGCGCTTAACCTTTTATCACATGCCTGTCTTTATTATCACATGTCTATGTCCATTATCACATGCCACACTACTTTATCACATGTCAGTAGCATAGCATGTAGGTATATAAGCTCTCTAATATACAGACTGGATCCCCAGTCTAGTTTTAACGGTCAAACCGTTCTAGTGAACTCTCAGCTCGTCTTTGCACACTCAGACTCTCACTCTTACACTTGTGTAGGAGCTTAACTTACCCTTGAGGTTGACGATTCTCAACACAGTTAAGGTGTAACAAATCTCATGAAGGGATCTAAGTCAAAAGAGATATCATTGAGCATTCAAACGTTCAAGCTTAAGCTAATTGTCCATAAGGCAATGAAAGGAATTGAAGGCCGTGTCCATTTCAGGCATGCTTTCCAACTCTTGCCGAGCGCAGTAACTGGAACCATACAGCTCTGCAGAAAGCATCTCTCAGTATGGGAAAGATGTTGTGCGCTGATGTCAAGGTGAAATACCTGAAATTTTACGACTGCTTTGCTGGTGATGACAAATACATTGGCGAGATTTGTACTATTGTAGGTTTTATCTGATCCTCATCTGGTATAACTGATATAATTGTTTGAGCTTGATCCTCGTATCAGCTTACTACGAGGCCAGACCAAGGCAGCTGCAGCCATCAACACTCGCACATCATATGGCCTCCACAATGGAAGTGCACGTAGTATTGTTCATGTATTGTTGCAATGAAAACAATACATCTACCCTCCTGCGCCGGTAGGGAATCCCATTACCTTGTCTGATCACAAAAGACCTAACCAAGTGCAAGAATCATGGATATCTACATGAGAAGCCATTTGAACATGCAGCCATCATCAGGACACTTTGGGATGATCTCTTTATGGGACCGCACACTATTATCACCCAATTCCCTGGTCACTTCAAACCAAGCGAGGAACCTTACTCATTAATGCCG
>MIPV01008369.1:27692-41207 GCA_001983365.1 Amanita bisporigera | reverse complement strand
GCAGACGACCGTAGTGCTTCAGGTGGTCGTCTCGTCTCAGATTTTCATGCAACGTCCGCATGCACATCGGGAAGTGTTGCCTAGCCAGGTCGTCCACCATTTCCGCTGTGATTTCCCCGCTCTTTTGACTTGAAGGATCGTACAATTCAGACGAAACACCTGCAATGAATCCTTTGGACAGATTCTCCAAAATGGGTAACAAACGCGTATCCTCATCTAAGCGGGGCAACGCCCTTGCCGTCACCTACAAACGCTTTATCGTACGGGAATACACATCGTCCCGTCTTACCTCCATAGCTTTCTCAAGATGCACTTCAAACGCGTGATACACGACACTGGCTTGTTCAGTTTCGGGCACGTAGGCCCATCCATTTTTGAGCAGTACGCTTCTCTTTTCGACCAGGTCAGGTACGCGAGTCCATCTAACCTAATGCCCTGTGCTCAGCCTTGAAATTTGAGATGTTAGTCAAGCTTATATACCTTATAAAATTTGGCACTTGTGAACCATCCTTTCTTCGTTTCGTCATCCTCTGCTCCCTTGTAATGAAGGGAAACTAAATCCTGTTTATAAGCTTCTTTCTCGCGTTCGTCGACCTTTCGGTGTAGATGAATAGTTGTTATGTTAAAATACAAGCAACGTACCGGTAGCCAGTCAAAGTTGCGAGACTGTAAGAGCCCCGCACGACTATCTTGATCCTTGTCATACCGTATCTTGAAGAGCATAGTTTCCGCCTTCACGAATCTACGGCGTAGATCTTCTCTGCACGATATCAGATTTCGATCGTGCTGGGTAAGGATCATGCATACGATCGACAGAATGCTAGCCTCAGGACAAAGTGACTGATGTGATCCTTCCTTCTTTCTGCGTCTTTGATATCTTTAGTGCTATCTCCCCCCCAACCTACGTTGGAATTAAGAGGCAGATACTTCTTGCACTGGGCGTCAATGAAAGCTTTCACTTCTGCCCATGATTTGTTCCGTGCTGCAGACGATTCTATTTCCGCAAGTATGCGCAGCCGGTCCAGGGCACTTGTTTCGAACTCTTCTACCGTCACGTCAAACGTTGGTGGGCGGTCATAACTTTAACACTGGTTGAGGCATTAAAAATGGATTCGACATGGCACTCACAAATTGAGTCTATCCGGATAGGTTAAAGTACCCTGCTCATTGGTAGATGTTTTATCTCTACTAAACATGGTCGGAAACACGTCGCGTAACGCGTCTGTCACGCTGAAGTCTGCGTAATCCATAGAACTACCAGCAGCATATACATAATTCCACACCAATAGTTAGAGTGCCAATACATATAATGTTGTAACTTAACAAAAAAAAAACGCATTATGCAATAGATACATGAAGTCGTGCGCAATGGCTGCCATAGATAACATTTGAAATATCATGATCGCTTGCTTTGGGCCCTTGGACGCTTCGAGCGATGCCTGTGTTCCTCCGGAGGTGGATCCTCAGCCACATCAAAAACTACACCAGGGCGCAATATTCGTCGTCTTCCTAGAGCTTCTGCGCGAATCGCAGCTTCAATACCTTCTGTCAACCAGTCCTGTGCAGCCCTCATCGGATCCCGGGGAGATGGCACATAGATGGGTGCCTGGCTAATGACGGAAGCAGTCGGGGAACCTACCACAGTGCTTGGCTAGATGTAAAAATCAATTCATTAACTCATTACACCAGAAATGTTAAGCTTACAGCGGTACCATCTTGTGCCTCCATTGACATCGCTGAAATCGTGCGATTCCTCTTCTCCCTAAGATAACGATATACCTTCATATTGGCTATGTTGGGACTTTTCCTACCAGGCCTGACTTGTTCGACCCCCGTTGTACCTCGGCCGTCGTTCACTGACAACGCTGTTGGCACATTCTTTTGGGCCACCTGTTCCGTTACTGAGGCTAATTGCGACCGATTTTTCCCTTCATACGAATTATCGCGATAAGAAACGGGCGGGTACCATATCTGGGGTGGTTCCTGTGATTTCGACTTGGCCGTATCGAGTGACACGCTCTTTTTGTGCCCTTCTTCCGGAGGCTTGGATTTGGCGACATCAAGTGAGTGGCTTTTTCTACGGGGTTCCTCCGACAGCTCTGCGTGCTTTTGAATCCTGGGTGTAATCAACCTAGGTTCGTGCCTTTCCAGCTCCTGGCTCGTAGGGGATGAGTATATATTGTTCGTTCCCCTTACAGGGTGATTGCTTATTGCAATCGGGTTGACAATGCTACCTTTTTGCTCCTCCATGGACTTGGAAAAAAGTAGGGAAGCCGCCGGGGTGACACCAGGGCTCGATTCCTGGGTATGACTGCTAGTTTCTGTACGTCCTGCCTCATTTAAGACAGACCGGTCATTGACGGGATCGAGAGTCCGATAATTGGATGATGTGACAAGAACTTTCGATTGATGGAGCTGAGCAATGTCTGTGTGAGGACCCGCACTTTGTGCTTTCGGCTGAGTATTGGGAGGTTGAGGAAACTTGATGGGTGCGGGGTCGCTACTCTTAACAGCAACAACCGATGGACGTTGATTATATGCAGTCGGCATTAGGGAATGGGATGTTAATGTACTGCCGTGGTGTGGTGAAGAATCGAACGGGTGTATTATCTCTATTGTAGACGAGTTTAAGGAACCATGAACAGGTAAAGAATGAGATGGATGTGCTTGATTCTTTGAAGGCTCATGTAATACGTGGGAGGCAGAGGTGCTGACAGTCGGGTATACTGATGATGAACGGTATATGGCATGCGGGTATTCGGTTGCAGATGCATTAGATCGATGATATATCTCTTTAGCGTGGTTCTCTTGATTAGTATGGGGATTATTTAAATTCATTCCATGATTCAGGGTTTTGACAATCGGACTAGGCGTGTTGTGCGACATGGATGGCGACGACCGTGGCATGGTTCTGGGAGTCCCACAGAATGGTTGACGGCGATCATGCTATATAGATCATGTTAGCGCAGGTTGAAAGGCGTGTTGTGACACTTGACCTCATTAGCATGTGTCTGTAATTCCTCCCGGGGGAGCCCACTGTGCGACGATTGTGTGGACGGACTTGCCCGCGTCTTCTTGATATGTCTGTCCAGAGGTTGTTCCAAGATTCTGGCTAAACCTTCATGCAGAATAACAGGCTTTTTGTCTTCTAATAGGTGGCTCGTGCTGGGTTTGTCTTGTTTGGCTTCTGGTGGGTTCACATCAGAGGAGCTGTTGGCAGCATGTGATTGAGTTTTTTTATCCGCAGTGACTTCCTTCCATTGCTTTCGAAGAGTGTCACTTTCATGCGCTGCGTCATCAACAAATTGGGGTGATGTTTGGGGGGAGCGACGATGTTCTGTATGATGTGAATGTAGCGTACTTTTGACATTTTTATCTTGGAAGACGCTGTAAGGGGTAGAATCCAATTGGTTGACCTGAGCTACGCCGTTCGCTGAGACGCTATGAATAGAGGACATCGCTGGTTCTCGTTCTGTATGATGACCAGCGTCTAACGTTCTATCGTGTCTAGCCCTTGCCGTTGCATGGAAATCCCTTGTAGAAGGAGGTGTGCCAATGTCGGACTGACGAGGGTTTGGCACTCCACGGATATACATATCCTCAATGGGCTTCGGCGGTAAAGGATGAGATGCAACAGGAACGAGGTTCTCCCCAGCCTTGGCAGACGATGGATGATTACGGCTGTGATTTGCTGTTTGCGGTTTCAGGGGGCCTTGCACCAAGTCGACAACATTGTGAGAGGTATTGGGAGGGGGTTGCACAGGTGCATTACGGCGGAGGGATGCTGCAGGGGAATGAGATTGGGAAGATTCAGGATGTGGCTGATCTTGAGAGTGTGGCACATTGACATGACCATAGCTGTTACCATGCTGATCAGACAACACACACTCCGAGTCCGCAAGACGATGAGGGTCAATGAGGTTTTTCCTGCTCTGCGTGCTATCGCCACCCGGTCCTTTGGATGATTGAGGCCTTGTGAAAGCTGCAGGGCCAATGGACTCGCTAATAGAACGCGAATCCATAGGCGGCGCTGCAGTAGGCTCCGGCTGACTACGTCTATCGGAGGTAGTTATATCACGTTGAATAGGTGTCTCGAATGGCACGTCCGATGGTGGGTGGTTAGCTGTTGATGTACTAAGAATCTCCGGGATAGGCGTCCTGGTGTGTACCCGAGAGAATAACCCTTCCTGTTTGGAGATAAAGAGGCCAGTGGTCGGTCTACGGATGGCGCTTGCTGGTAGCACATTAGCACTAATGAGCTGGCCTTCAATCGTAACAGATCGTTCGGCAGAGTGAGCTGCAGGTGCTGTAGGAGCTGAACCAGTGGAAACTTTGTCTTTTATACTCTCTTGTTGATTCATCCACCCTGCTACAGATGGCGGCCTATGCAAAGGAATCTCAGATGAACCTTGCAGTTTATGCGAAGATGGTCCCATTTCTCTTTCTTGTTGCACTTCCAAAAGTGGTACCGGCTGAAGGTCTGTACGACTTCTCTCCGTCGCTGTCACTTTCGTCTCAGGATTAGTAACAAGAACGGCAATCTGACAGCGGATCAATATACAAAATGTATATCCTTGAACAGAGCATACCGCATTCGGTGTCTTGGCAATGGGCTTGGAGCTGGATTTTATGGTGGCATTTGACATTGCACCTGAAGTGGAAGGGATCGAATGAGCAGTTACTGACATGGACATAGGCGTGTCAAATTCATGGACTGAATGTTTCGCCAACTAGGACGGAGTCAAAATTACAAAATCACATAAGACTTAAAAGTACCTTGTCTATCCGACTCCTTGACATTGGGCGAGGAGTGATTTGCTCAGAAGTAACTTGATGCATGGAATCAACGCCTATCACGCTATTATCTACGATAGCTTGAAACATATTTGGGAGTGCGCTCGTTTTTTGTCTTGCATCAGAATCGTGGCCGGTCCGTGTTGACATTTGCATATCTGGCTGTGCATTGTCGCGTGCATCTCTGGAAATCATTTGCGAAATCTCAATATTTGCTTTGTCTTGTATAGAAGAAAGATGCGCGGTGATATTGGAGTTTCGCCCAGGGGGACGACTACCATTAATGTTTTGCGAACTGGACGTTGTTCTATGCATAATAATTAAGGGAGCAATAGCTCTAGCGTCTATTTTTGTCGGAGCTGCCGAATTCATGGGAGGTAACAAGTTTGGCGATGAGTCAACAGGTCCTTGGGTCGAGTTAAGCCGTGTGACATCCTCTTTGTCTGTTCGGAAAACGTGGCTCGGAGGGGCTTGAGGCGCAGTAACGTGGGATTGACCATGTTTATAAGTAGCGTGCGACGGCGGTAGAACCTATTGTTATTTTCCGCATGTAAATAGTCCATACCATCTCTCAAGGTACCGTTACATTACCGCGACTGGTTCAGGAGCCAGATAGCTCATTTTGGACTGGCGTCTGAGCGCTCGTTGGGACGATGATCCTTGCTTAACCCTGGCGTCAGATACACCCTATTCGTGGCAGATCAACAAGTAGAGGATCAGCAAAGGGATGCACTACGAACCACATCTAGTTTTGGACTATCCGCACCAGCCGTTGAAATCGGTGAATGTTTGGGTGTCGTCGATGAACTTTGGTCAATCAGTCGAGACGCTGGCACGGTATGACCCATATAACCGTTTGCAGTAGTCGGCCTTGATACGTCCGAAAAGGGCACCGGCTCTGGAGCTGTGGTTTTTGCGATGGCGCTGTGACCTATGGAACTCTGTAAATTTCGATTAAAATGAATGTGACTGAGATATGTGAGGCAACGCACAATGTAAGGAGGTCTCTCATCTCTGGGATGCTTTGAGACAACGATTGATGACTTGACAGCTAAGTTAGTAGACTCGGGCTCAACGGGACCACGCAAAACAGTCTCTCGCTGGTAAATGTTCGAAACGCCGGTTTCACGGTGCGAAGGATTCTCTCTCTCGGAGTCAGTTGTGTAAGGACGGCTACCAGGTTTCGTCCTCTCATAATGAGATTTACGCTCGCGCCGCGGCACGTTCTCCTTATCTGTATAACGGGCACGTTCGGTTTCGGATTGTTCGCTGGCCTTGTGGATCCTTTCGTGTTCCTTTTGCCTTGAACTATCGATGTCTTTCTTACTGCGCCTGGCCCTTTCGATATCTTGCTCCCGGATGACGGACGGGATTAGCCCACCCTCAACAGGGAATGCTGCTTGATACCTGCGACTCGTCTCTTGCACCTTCCCCGCCCCTTCATGTTCTACCTCGCGTCGCCTGCCATTCTGCATGACAACTGGAACGTCTCCACGATCACCAACCCGATCAGGACCTTCTCTTGCTTTCTCTCTCTCCCTCTGCACCTCCCATTCTACTTTTTTCTTGCGTCGATCGAGCTCACGATCGGATTCACGGCCTTTCTCAACTTCAGGCCAATGTTCTCTTTCGGGAAGAGTCACTTCTCTGTCCCTCCTCCTCTCTCTGTCGAGACCTATTTTGAGCCTTGAAGCGTCCAATTTTTCCTTGTCCTTTCTTTCTCCTTCTTTCTCCTGTTCTCTTTCCCTTTCTTTCTCCTGTTCTCTTTCCCTTTCTCTCTGCCGCCTTCTCTCCCTATCCCTATCTTTTTCTCGCCCCTTTTCCTTTTCAACTGCTCTTTGTCGCTCCTTCTCTGCGTATCGCTCTTGCTCTTTTTCATCTCGATATCTTTCTGGTCCTCTCACTTTCTCCCTTGCTGACTTTTCCCTGGCACGTTCGACAAACTCCTCCTTGACTCTTTCACGCTCTTGCTCTTTGCTCCTGTCCTTTTCCCATTCCTTGTGTCGTTCCCTGTCCCGCCTGTCCCTCCTTTCTCTCTCCTTGTCCCACTCGCTATCTCCTTCGTCATGCCTGCGCTTGTGCCTTTCTTTTACATCGCCTTCGTCTCGACGTTCGCGATGGTGTCCCTCCCTTAGTTTATGCTTATCTCTCTCCCTCTCCCTATCATCTCTCCCCCGCTCTCTATTGTGAGGCTCTTGTTGATGTGAGGGCGGCGATGGCGGATTGGGAGGAATCCACCGCTCATAGGTCATACGGGGGTATTGTATGACGTCTTCTGCAGAATGGTTATTGCGATAGGCCGTTGGGTCATGTGCATATTTTTTAGACGCTGAGGTATATGTGGCGGAATCTGTGGTGGATTCCTTCCTGTGCGAAGAGCGGACATGCGCTGCATCTGCATAAGATGGCTCTCGGTAGCGCGTATATGAAGTTGGAGGGGGGATTGGTTGATTTTCGCTCACAATGGGTGGTCTGTGGTCACGAGCTGAAGGTTTTTCGCCATGCCTCCTCGAGCTGGAGACATAATCAGGCCCCGAAGGATAACCAGATGCGGACCGGTGATGGCGGGATGGTTCGAAGTCTGATTTGATTGCGGATGGAGTCCAGGTTGCTGGATAGATGTCCTTCGAAGTGGCTCTACTCGTGCCCGGATGGTTGTCGCGGGTGGAATGGTTCATACAGAGTTGGTGCAGGGCATATGCGGAGGATGTCCGGCAATTGTGGCAGAAACGCGGTCAAAGAGAGCACGTCCTGTCGACATGAGGCAAGAGGGGCCTCGGTTGACACTGCTGCTTATGGTATCCTCCCTGGTCGCCTTCCCACCCTCGCCTTGCTGCATTATGCATTATTCCCGTAGCTATCTACCAGTACATGTATGCCTACAGTCGTGGCCTGGACGAGCCGTCGCCCGCCACCCCGCCACCCGTGGCAACGCCGTGCGCCTGCTGTCCTGTCGTCCCAGAACGGAACACAGACACAGGCGCCGCAGCGACTTGCTCTAACACGAATATGACTCATTGCACGACAACTGGACGGCATAGCACCTCCTTGTCGAGAGAATTTAAGGATCGTGTGTGTAGACGAACTGAATGGCGCGGCTGCTTATATGAGCCCGCCTCGGCAACAGCCGAATGACATCGCAGTCTGTGTTTGTAAGGGCAGCGTATCAGCATACCTCCATCATACGCTCCTTCGTGACACGATTGGCCCATTTTCTCCTGTCCTGTTGTCGATATGGTGACCACTCCTCTCTCTCTGCTTTCCACCCTTGCTTGACTTGCTCCGTTTTCCCCACTTTCAGAACGACTTGACTCTCATTGATGAGAAGCAGACAGGCGCCCCTCCGATGGACATAGACGACCTTGTTGTGTCCGTCAAAGATCGTAAGATTTGCCTTGTCGTCATGTCGGCGTATCTTATTTCCCACATGGCAGAAGAAGCTTTCGCCGCCAAGTATCTACCGGACCTCGGCCACGACGTAAAGAACTTCCAGGTTTTCACTTGGCGATTAACAAATTGGAGGAAACTGGAGAAGAAACTGACAAGTCCTGATTTTGAGTGTGGCGATCATAAATGGTAAAAGAGCCAGTTACAGCTTTCGCAAAGGAGATTCATTAAACATGACATAAGGCGCATCCTTCTGTTCCCTTTTGGGAATTCCAATGCTCCCCCTAACGATACTGTGTCCGTATATCTCGACTACGCTGAGCCGAAGAAAGCACCAGAAGGATGGCATGCATGTGCCCAGTTCGCACTCGTGATATCCAACATCCATGACCCCACAATCTATACCGTCAGTCGTGAGTTACTTTTGTTGTGCTGCTTGCGCGATGCGGATTGTAATTGTCCTAGATGCACATCACCGTTTCGTCGCAGAGGAATGTGACTGGGGATTCACCCGCTTTAGCGAGTTGCGAAAACTATTTTCTACACAAGAAGGCAACGCGAGGCCTACCATTGAAGAGGAATCAGCAGATATAACTGTATATGTCCGGGTGTTGGAAGATCCGACAGGCGTGCTATGGCACAATTTTGTCAAGTACGCTTTTGATTCCAGATTCGAGCTGCTGTCTAACAGCATTTAGTTATGATTCAAAGAAGGAGACAGGTTGTGTCGGCCTTAAAAACCAAGGAGCGACGTGTTACATGAATTCTCTCCTACAGTCGCTTTTTTGCACAAGATACTTCCGCAAAGTCTGTCCTTCGGCCTGTTGTATCAGCCCAACTGAAATTTTATATAGGCTGTATATCAGATTCCAACGGAGGAGGACCATCCCACAGAGAGTGTCGCACTCGCGTTACAACGTGTATTTTACCACTTACAGTCGTCTGATCAGCCAGTCGGTGTGTTCAACCATTACTTTATTTCTTCCCCAACCGAGCATTTTCTTCTCAGGCACAACAGAGCTGACAAAATCATTCGGCTGGAAATCGCTGGATTCATTTCTGCAGCATGACGTACAGGAGTTTAATCGCGTTCTGCAGGATAAGTTGGAATCCAAGATGAAGGTTAGATTCGATACTCACGTCTGCGAACTGTCTCACCATCTTTCAGGGTACGAAAGCCGAGGGTGCCATAGCCAAGTTATTCGTTGGTAAAATGAAAAGTTATATCAAATGCGTAAATGTGGATTATGAGTCCTCTAGAATTGAAGAATTTAACGGTTAGTGCAGTCCTTGGGGGGCTCCGCTTTTTGACGAATCGGTATATGTAGATATTCAATTAAACGTGAAAGGAATGAAAAATCTCTACGAATCATTCAAAGATTATGTGGCGGTGGAAATGCTTGAAGGCGAGAACAAATACCACGCAGAGGGTTATGGCTTGCAGGATGCCAAAAAAGGCATAATCTTCCAGTCGTTTCCTCCCGTCCTTCACTTGCAGTTGAAGCGATTTGAATATGATATTCAACGCGATGCGATGGTTAAGATCAATGATCGCCATGAATTTCCTTTCGAAATTGACCTAGATGAATTCCTCGATTCCAGCGCGGACCGTTCTCAGCCTTGGGTTTATAAATTGTTTGGCGTTCTGGTGCATTCAGGGGATCTACATGGCGGTCACTATTTCGCTTTAATTAAACCGGACCGAGAATCAAGGTGGCTCAAGTTCGACGATGATCGTGTTACCCCCGTCACAGACAAGGAAGTTCTTGAAGAGAACTACGGCGGTGAACCTTTAAATGGATTGCATCCTGCTCTCCAACGAAACCAAGTTCGTGCCATGAAACGGTTCACGAACGCATACATGTTGGTATACATCCGTGATAGCGATGTCGACGATGTTTTGGCACCTTTTACAGATGAGGACACGCCAACTCATCTAAGTAAGTTGCAATTTCCACCTTATTGGTGGGTCTGATCATTAACACAAAAGAGCGTCGACTTGAGGAAGAAAGGTTACAAATTGAGGCAAAGAAGCGGGAGCGAGAAGAACAACATCTATTCCTGACGGCTAAAGTGAGTTTGGCATTGTTAAAGTTGTGACATTCGCCAACTTGAGCAAGGTCATAACAGACGAAACTTTTGCGAAACATGAAGGTTTTGATTTGGCAACATTCGATGAGAAAAACTGGCCACCATCCGACCTGCCTACGTTTCGCGTGCTTAAACAGGAGACATACAGCGTTTTTAAGAATCGCGTCGCTCAACACTTTAATCACCCTGAAAACCAGATACGCCTTTGGGTCTTGGTGAATCGACAGAACAAAACGGTTCGGCCAGATGCAAGTATTCCAGAGAATGAGCCTACGCTGAGTGAGTTTCCCTTTCAACATGTTGGCACGCGATCCTAAGCTTGCCACAGCCGTCGAAGTCATCCGAAATAACATGGCAGCAAGACAAAATGATCTCCGCTTATACTTGGAGATTATTCCAGATCCTGGAAAGGTGATTGAGGTCATGTTTGGTCCAGGAGAAGATGCTTTGTTAACCCTTGATCAGTCCGACCCTCCACCTCAGTCGATCATGGTCTTTCTCAAGCACTTTGATACATCTAAACAGTCTCTTTATGGTGTTGGCAGGACCTACGTTTTGAGATCAAATAGGGTGGGTGATCTGATACCCATCATCAACGAAAGGATGAGATGGACACCTGGCACACCGCTCAAGTTGTACGAGGTACGCGATTGAAGCGCTTGCCCATGAAATATTATAAAGGGAGAGTTATAGGAAATTAAGCCAGGCATGATCGAGCTTATGAAGCTAAAACTGTCCTTCACTCAGAGCGAGATACAAGATGGCGACATCGTCTGCTTTCAAGTCGATCTTCCCGAAAAAGAGTATGCTTGCTACCGTCTCTTTGGCGATGTCTAATGTTTGCGCAGGGTGCATGACTTGGAAAGCCAAGCTCTTCATTCTAATCCGGTACAATATTACGACTTCCTTCAAAACAGGGTTATGATCATTTTCAAACCCAAGTTTGAAGAGCCTGATCAGGATTATCCAGAGTTCAAATTGATCTTAAGCAAGAAACAAAACTATGATATCGTAAGTCGATAAATATGCCTGACATTACATGTAACGTTCGCCCAGATGGCAGCCAAAGTGGGAGAGTATCTGAGACACGATCCCATTAAATTGCGATTTACGACGACGCATGCCTCCAACGGTTCCGCGAAATCCATCCTTAAGCGTTCGCTGAATCAAAGCATTGCGGAGATCATGACCCCCAGTTACATCAATCCAAGTACAACTGTGATACTATACGAGAAATTGGAAGTCAGTATAGTGGAGCTCGAGACGAAACGTAGCCTTAAAGTCACTTGGACTGGTGTTCACAACAAAGAAGAGTCTACCGTTCCTTTCCTTTTACCCAAGACAAGCAGCGTTCACGACTTGGCCGACAACCTTGCCAAGAAGGTCACCCTTACTCCAAATGGAACGGGGAAGATACGGGTATTTGAGATCTCAAAGGATGGCAAGATGCAGAAGGAGTTTACTGGCTCCGAGATGATTGGCAATATTCCTGATCCTGTTGACCTGTATGCAGAGGTGCGTGGTTCGTTATCAAAATCGCTATCATCATCAAATGTCAATGCAGGAGATTCCAAGGGAAGAGCTTGAGGCTGACGACTCGGATAAAGTCATCGGCGTATTTCACTTTTCCAAAGACTTGTCACGAACACATGGTGTTCCGTTCAAGTTTGTGGTGAAACGGGTGCATATTAACCTACACTCTGTGTCTGCTGAGAGCTAACTGCGTATAAAAGAGCGAGAAATTCTATGACACCAAGAAGCGCTTGCAGACGCGTCTAGGCCTGTCAGATAAGGAATTTGCAAAGTATCGATTTGCATTGATCCAGGTTTCTACATTCAAGCAACCATCCTATATTGAAGATGGTAAGTCATAAACCACGATTGGCCGCAGTTCGTGACACAGATGATGTAGATGACACTATATACGAGCATCAGTTCGCCCCAGAAGATGTGCTAGGACTTGACCATGTAGATAAATCTGGAAAAACAAGAACGGGAGGGGAGAAAGCAATCGTCATTAGAGGCTAGTTGCTACGATTTATAGGAGTAATAAATCGGGATGTATAACGTACTCAGCTTTTCCATCCATGTACTGCTCGCAAATTCACCTTACAAAATGTCTACAATCACGGAGATTAAACCAGAACTGGATATATGTGTATGAGAGTCAAGAGTGGTGTCTACGGCAGTCACTTCCTTCTTTTAGCCTTCTAGATAAAGATATTAGGTTGTCAATATTGTGTCAAAAAACAACATACAGCCTTGGTCTCTCCATCACCAGGAACAGGGTTTTCGGATAATTTGGAGGGTATAGGTGCAGCCTGTCTCAATCCCGTTGTAGCTTTAGCCTTAGTTCCATATTTCAACTCTGGTAGGAAGTTGTCATGAGGCTGTATAGAACAGGATATTATTCAATTACCCAGCTCTGTCCGGATGTCTTGAGCGCGTTCAAAGACAGTTCGCATTTTCTCGTTGGCAACCATCTCATTAGCAGATGGAAATATGACCTGGCCCCATCCCTCAACAAACGAGTTAGCCTCGGCCACTACCTCCGTAATTTCGACTTCAAGTTCTTTTTCGGCATTTAACAAGCTATTCCAGAGGTCATCGCCTATCGATCCCTTTTGCAGGAGATTCTGCAAGGCGGGTTTATCTTCGCGGATTCGGAGGACGCGCTGGACATCTGCCATGGCACGGCGCAGAAGCGCTGCTTTCAACAGTGCATCTGAGGCAGGAGGATCTGTTTTCTGTAGTAGCGTAATGTACGCGTTGCGTTCTGGGTGCGATGGGAAATATGGATCATATACCCGACCTGTTGAATTACAACAGTCAAGAGACATCCACAAGAATGTTGTCAACCTACTAGATGTATGCTTTCGATAGAAATAACTGAATATGAACAAACCACCAAAGACGACCAGGATATAGACAACAGGCACAAGTAACGACGCCATTTAAAATCGACGTGTCACTGTTGGACGAGTGGCTGATTATGTAAGGTTCCCTTTGCCATTTCGTATGTGGCCAAGTTTCCTTTTTGAGGATGGGGATAATATATAGCCGCGGTCTTCAAGTTCCGTTACATTAGTTATGCTTACTCGCGTTTCCATCCTCAGGCCATATGCACACTATTCCCTTGGTCTCCCTTCCAAGAGGTTTGCATCGACAAAGGTATTTTAGAGATGATATCGCGACATTCCCCTCTGACAGTTCTCTGCTACCTGTCACAAGAGTCTCCGAGAG
>MIPV01008362.1:4109-17927 GCA_001983365.1 Amanita bisporigera | reverse complement strand
GCCTCCACTCCGGAGCCTTCTGACCTGAAAGACCGCGAGGCACGGTACCAGGCTGCCAGGGAACGTATTTTTGGCACGGACGCCTCGTCTCCCCCCACGCCCGTGCGCGTTGTGCGCGCGCCGCTCGGGCCAAGCGAAAATCAAACCGACGAGTCAGGTCAAGCCGCCAAAGGTTTTTCACAACGGCGAGGTTCACAGGCCACTGCTGCAGCGCCGACAGCATCGAGCAAGCAGTAATTCATGCAGTTGTTGTGTTAATACCTATATACCACTTGTCAGAAGACAAATTATGATATGCCCTACTTTGATCTGCGTCTTGCCTTTTGCCTGGTAGCCCATCGATGTTCGAGGAACATACCGTGGGCATGCAGCGTCTGCAGAGCCGATCGTAGCAAAGGCACAAGCTCGTAGTAGGGCATGCGATAGAGCCGCAGCGTAGGATGGAAAATATACATCCAACCTAGATGGTTTGTCAGTCACTCGGCCTTTGGACGAGACCAGAACCTGCCATTCAGAACCCATCTTGGACCCATCTGTTTCGCCTCCTTGTCGTCGAACACGATTGTTGTTTTCTGGACGTTCTGCCATCCATCCGGGCCCCTCTCGCGCGCGTTTACGGTGCCAGAATTTGCACCACGCGCGATGATGAGCTCAAGCGCATGCTTTACGCGTCGTGTAATTGCCACTCGCACGACAGCAAGCTTGCTGGTATTTTTCATTGATGTGGCTATGGACAAATGCATGTCCACCTGTTTCTTGTTGTCTGGCGCAGACTCCAAGGCAGACGGCAGTGGCGGTATCTCGCGTGGTGTCCATTCTGACTTTTCAAGCAAGGCCAGAGGATATGCTCGCATTCGAAAGGCGTCATGTTCGAATAGCGGGAACACGTTGCGGTTCGTCTTTGGGCCGAGGGCGGGGTGGGTTGGGTCGACGGGATCTCGGATGCCTGGCCCGAGCAGGTTAGAGACCGAGCCAGGCGCGCGGCGGATGAACTGGGCGGATCAGCGGGGGCGGGCGGGCAGGCGGGCCGGCTTACCTTGACGGAGGACCAGCGAGGAGCTCGGGGCAGACGCGACAGCTCGGGACACCGCATGTTTCGCTCCGTCGCTCAGCTCGCACGCGCCACTTGGCTCAGGGATGCCTGCCAGTGCCCAAAATGCGTCCATCCTTCCACCAAACAGAAGCTCTTCCGCTCTTCCGACATCCTCGGCGCTACGATTGCATCCAAAGTCCGTTCTGACGACGGCTGGAAAGTGACTTGGACCGATGGTCACTCCTCCTTTTATCCAAACTCTTTCCTTGATCGGTATGCTTCGCCAGATCGCCTTGCCAACTTTCACCATCACATCCCCGTCCAGCCATGGTCGGCACATTCTCTCCGCCCCATGTCGTCTCTCTTTGTGACATACTCCTCTCTCTCAGCTACTCGAGGACTTGCCGCGGCTACAGAGCAGATCGCAAAGTACGGCATATTGTTCGTTACAGGCGTACCCAACGCCAAGACCTCCGATGAAGATTGCGAATTGCGGACCCTGGCAGAAAAGTTTGGCCAGATCAGATCCACCTTCTACGGTGCGGTGTGGGATGTCATCAACGTACGGGATAGCAAGAACATTGCATATACCAATCTCCACCTAGATCTCCACATGGATTTATTGTCCGTCCTTCTCCACAACATCATTCTTAAGCTCACCCTCATACGATATAGGTACTTCCATCATCCGCCGAGATACCAAATCCTCCACTGTTTGCGGAACAAGGTGTCCGGTGGGACTTCCGCCTTTGTGGATGCTTTCCATATATCAGAGATCCTCCGCGAGCAATCTCCTTCGTCCTTTGGTGCTCTAGCAACCACCCCTGTGCCATTCCAATACATCAACGATGGACACCACCTCTATCATACCCATCCCACAATAGAGCTAGAGCCTCTACAGGAGGATTCCATTCCATTGTTAGAGAGGACCGTCACACATGTCAATTATAGTCCTCCATTCCAAGCTCCGTTCATCATGTCAGATAAGCTCGACCATCTCTACACATCTTTGCGCAAGTTTGCAGATCTACTGGATGCGAAAGAAAACAGATACGAGTATACGTTGCGGGAAGGAGATGCGGTCCTGTTTGATAACCGCAGGGTACTGCATGCCCGAACAGCATTCAAGGAGATACCCGGGTTACAGATGAGTGAGGGTGACGTGAGCAGATGGTTGAAGGGTTGTTACTTGGACGATGATGCTATGTTGGACCGTTATAGAATGACAAGGACAAGGTTGGATAACGGGGGCACATGAAGAATTGGGACTTTTTCTCTTATGGAACACAGACACTAACGACTATTCATGAGGTATATAGATCATGTCAGGAACTGTAGCGCAATTGTCAAAGTTTAGCACTAGGCTTGACAACATATGCTATGCCTCCACCAAGCACAATCTATGAGGGAAAAATCTTGATCCAATTCACTACAGAGTTGAACTGCAACTCACCTTGCCCGTGGTCAAGTTCTTTGTTACAAATGTCACTTCCGTCGTCCCTTTTGGGCCTGGTCCGACTTCCCAGATTTGAACCTCGAGCGCGTTTCCAGGTTTCACAGGCGCTGTGAAACGGGCACCAAAGAATTTCAACGACTTGGGGTCTTTACCACCAACAGCCTTGATAACTGCGCGAGCTGAGAAGCCAAAGCTACAGAGACCATGAAGAATGACACCTCCAAACCCAGCTGCTGCACCAATCTTGGGGTCTGGGGATAAAAGCTTGCATCTGGGTTTTGGACACAAGGCACAATCGTCGCGTACCAATATGCAAAGGGTTGTAATCTCCATTGAGCCTAAAGAGGATGGCTTGTTCAGGGGTGGTTTGATCCCTTATAATGTGAGTTGGTGCTTTGTCTTTGGGAATAGGTTTGGCTTGCGGGGGGCCAGCAATGAATTTTGAGAACTTCTCTCCTGTAGCTTTGGCGCCTAGGTAGAATCCAGAGGACTGGGTATATCAAAGAAGGGTCTCTTTTCAAGTACAAAATAATTACATATAGCTTGGCATATGGCGTGCCTTTAGGATCGACGAGCAGATTTTCCGTTGTTAAAATAATGCCAGACTCTTGAATGAACTGTTAATGGTGGTGTCTGGCAGTTTGAAAGAGTACACACTGTTCTCCACCACGCCTGTGTATCTTGATTTCCACCTCCAGCCAGATCCGCTTACGAGAGGCAAGTCCTTGAGAATCTCAATTGATTGCGTCGCATGGACCTAAAATGCAACTCGTTGTGCACTGATTGAAGCCGGGTAGCTTGCGGGACACTTACAACTCGGTTCGGGTCCAGTTTAGGGAGACCTGGCGCACGGGGGACCCCTCTCATCGTCTCCACAAAGTTATTGACATCTTGATCGTTGAGTTTGAATGGGAGTACAACAGGATACGTTGGTAGGGCTGTAAATTTATTGTCTGATGTGGAATGTTAGGTCTGTCATGGGAGATGCGAATCGTATTCACCAAGCTCTGCAGAGTGTGAATCGAGTCAATTGATTGTACAATATACCAAGGAAGAACATTACCATAAATGACTTGGTAGTCAGCTGCCTTGGCGCCAACACTAACCGCATAAATCAGAAGATCCCGTTTGTTCCACGAAACCTATAGAAATTATTACGTGAATGCCGTAGACTGTGTTTCCTTGTCGAGGCATACCAATTTATCAGGAAGTTCATGTCCGACTACCTGAGCGAGATGGGCTGACATGGTGAACGCTGAGTAGGCTCGTACGAATTGCGGGAAGAACCTGAAATCGCCGGCTACTCCGGCTACTTGCATTTGCCGCCACATGGTGAGCCGTGTTACACATGCGCCTCCATGCACAATCGACGGCTATCTTCCACAAGCTTAAGCTTATTCTCCGCCGCGTACTCACGTGCAGATCGGTGCATTGACATGAGTTGGGAAGCCAACCAATCCCAACCTTGTTTTCACCACACAACTGTGGTCTTTCCTAATTTGCGCGTCTTGTCACGCTTTGGTTCGAACGCGTATCTCATTATATCCCTCCACTTGGCAAGAGTTATATCATGCCTGTTGAACAGCTGTGAGTAATTTTTATTTGTTATTATCAATCGTTAGTCAAGATTGTTTTCAGACGTAAGCGTTTCGCGGCGGACCTGGATCTGTACCCTACTCTTGAGGGTCGCAAGGATCGGACGAAGAATGAAACGCCTTCAGTGATCGTAAGTGACCTTTCATTTGACGGTTAAATGGCGTGTATCATCTTTGTAGTCAATATCGTCAGATAGCTCGGACGCGTTGTCGGGAGCATCGTCGCGTACTGGCCGAGAGTCGATATCCGCACTGTCCGCCGCGTCATCCACATCGCGGAAAGGCCAGGACTTGGCCACGCGCCCGCCCGTGTCCAGCACCATCTCATCGCAGGGATCGCCACGAGAAAGCTCGTTCGGCGAGGAACGAAGAAAGTCAACAACGAATAGCGCGCGTTCCATCGCGTCATCCACGTCATCCACTGTCGCAGCGCCAGCCTATCCAAAGTCACACAGGCTCATCGTTATTTCGTCCGATGAGGACAGTCATGATGAGGTTGAAAACGTGCTGACACGATTGCAAGTGAACGTATTATAACACTCATAATCTCATAAGCTAAAAGTGACCCTAGCACTGAACCGAAGATCAAGTTCCCTGAACCTGAAATCCCTCCTGCCACAGGGAAGGTCAACTATCCAAGGGCCGAAAATTTTGGATTTAAGTCCCCGCCTACGGAAATCTACATTCCTTCCAACATGAATCTGCCCCCTCCGACACGTCCGCCCATGCATGATTTCAATGGACCTGAAATGGAGCCCGCCACCAATATGACGGCTGAAGAGGCCGATAAAGCATTGAAAGAATTGATTGCTGGCTCCATTAATGAAGGCATCGAAGCCGAGATCAACCCGGACGACATGGTGGTGTCAGGCTTCAGAGAGGACTTTAAGCTGCTACCACATCAGGCGCTTGGTCGAGTCTGGATGAGGGAAAGGGAAACGGGCAAAAAGTCGGGCGGGATATTAGCTGATGACATGGGGTACGATGCTAGCCGCCTTATGACTAACAGTTTACGCGTTTTTTTTTAGTCTTGGGAAAACGATACAGACACTTACGCGGATAGTAGACGGTAGAGCACGCAAAGCCGATGCCGCCGCAGGATGGTCAGCTTCCACGCTGTGAGTGTCCGACATTCGAAACTACTCGCACTTTTGACGCATACGACTAGGGTCGTCTGTCCTCTCGCCCTCGTGAATCAATGGGCGAATGAGGTAAAAAGCATCGCTCCTACTTTCACCGCTACGATACACCATGGTACCAATAGGTCGGCAGGTAAGTCAAGTTACTGATGCAATCCATGTTTGCGCTCAACGTATATCAGATCCGTCCGCCTTCCGATCACATGTTATCATAACCACCTATGATGTTGTCAAATCTGAATACGATGCATATCAAGAAGCTGCGAAGAACGAGGTCCTGTTGAATAACTCTGACGACGACGATGAGGGAAAGGATACTGGTTGTTCTAAACCCAAGCGGAAACCCAGGGGCCGAGGCTCGAATAAAGCGGCTCTGTTCAAGGTCAATTGGTGGCGCGTCGTACTAGGTAACGTTACAACATCTTGAAAAAGGATATGTATCAATTGGCTTTGTAGACGAAGCGCATAATATCAAAAATGAAAAGTCCAAAGGCGCAATTGCATGTTACGGGCTCAAGGCGAAATATAGATGGTGCCTGACGGGCACTCCCATGTGAGCTTTCCCGACCCTCGTACAAACGACGGAACGACCGACGGCCCAGCTCAGGCAGAACAATGTTCAAGAATTATACTCTCTGTTCAAGTTCTTACGTGTCCAACCCTTCAACGATTGGCAAACTTTTAGCACACAGATCGCAAAGCCGCTGAAGGCGAGGGGAAATGTTGGTCGAGCAATGAAGAGGCTCCAGGTAAGAAGCGTCTAATGCTGGTTTGGATATTGTTAAACGTGGTGTAAGCTTGTACTACGGGAGATCATGCTTAGACGAACGAAGGACCAGACACTCAATGGCGAAAGACTCATCGAACTACCGGATCGCAATGTCAACGTCATTTCGTGCGCATTTGATCCCGCTGAACAAGCGTTCTACAATGCGCTCGAGACAAAAATGAATGATACACTCCGAAAATTGATGGAGACAACGAAAGGAAATTCGTCGTACATCTCTGTCTTGCTCCTCTTGCTCCGACTCCGACAGAGTGAGTGAACGATTCAAGTTCAAGAGGTTATGCTGACGATCCCCAACCAGCCTGCGACCACCCTATACTTGTCACGAAAGACTACAAGAAAGATTACGAAGCAATCGATCCCAGGGCTGTAAAGAAGGGAACAAGCGACAAGGATGGCGATGCCGACGACTTGGTTGCCGCCTTTGATCAATTAGGTGTGACAAAGAAGTGTCAGTTCTGCACGATGGAGTGAGTAGCGTTTGTGGTTCTCTCATTTCTTGCTAACAATCAAAAGATTGTCCCCCTCTAACGCGGCTGAGGGAGACTGGGATAACACTTGCATTGACTGTGTCCCTCTGGCTTTGCAGGCGCAGGAAGTAGACAAGGCAAGACCATCGTCTGCCAAAATCCGGAAGATTCTGGAAATCCTGCGGGATATCGAAGAACGGTCAGATGGCGTAGAGAAGACCATCGTCTTTTCCCAATTCACATCAATGTTGGATCTGATTGAGCCGTTTTTGAGGGACGCGCGTATCCGATACGTCCGATGTAAGTTAAATGACATTCTTTCGGCACGATGTGCCCTGATGCCATGTGGGTAGACGACGGTTCCATGAAAGCCCCTGATCGTGAAGTCGCCCTGTCTAAGATCAAGGAAGATCCAAAGACTAGGGTCATTCTAATTTCGTTCAAGGCCGGAAGTACTGGTCTCAATCTGACGGCATGTAACAATGTTATCCTCGTTGACATGTGGTGGAATCCTGCACTGGAGGATCAAGCCTTTGATCGTGCACACCGCTTTGGACAGACGCGGGATGTGAATATTTTCAAACTGAAGATCGACAACACGGTTGAGGATCGGATTCTGGAGCTTCAGGAGAGAAAGCGAACGCTGGCGCGGGCGGCGTTGTCTGGAATGAAACTCAAGGACATGCGTCTTGGCTTCGAAGATCTGCTGGCGCTTTTCAAGGGCAAAGACGAGGACTCGGACGACGAGGAGAGCGGGTAAATATACATGAATATACCAGAATATCGTAGTCGAGTGAAACTGTTTTGGAGCAGAGTACGAATTCCCACGTTTGCAACGCTCTGATGAGCCTCGCCTCCCGCCATCCCTGATCTCAGAGGCCGACTCCGTCGCCGATTCTCTCTTCTTGCCAGCGACCAGGTCATATGCTGTATGCTCTGACCATTTCACAATGTCGGAAGATCCTACATCTCTCGCGCGGTATGTTGTGCTCACTGCGTTGCTGCGTATCGGCGCTCATGCATGCACCGTCTACCCGACGCCATCGACCATGAATCGCCAGAGACGCGAATCACATTCATCAATCATTGAAAGAGCTTCTCACAACGAATGAGCCCTATGATAAGGAGGTGGAATTTCTCAGAAAGAAGCGAGTGTTCCTATCTGTCTACATGCCAAGCTAACCTGCGACCAAGGTTGCGGAGACAGTATCTCCAATTGTTGCTCATACAGCCGGAATACAAAGATGCCGAAAATCACCTGTGGATGCAGACATCCTATGCTTTTATTGCTGCATACAAGCAACGCATAAATACGCTAGATCGTCTCATTAATAATCGCCCGCAGCAATCGCAACTACCACCCCAGCAGCAGCCACAACAACAACAACAGAGACAAAGCGGTCCAGGCCCTGTCGAGTACCGCAAACTTCTTCAACGCTTCCGCCAGTTTCTGGCGGAAGAGGAAAAATTTTGGGCGAAACTCGTCGGCCGAGTTTACCGCACTTTTGCACTGACAGATGCACGGGCCGCTCTCCAGGCAGTTGGCATACCCTTGGAGGAGGAACAACCTCAAGCAGGCACAAACAGTACTGGTCATGGACGTAATCAGCAGCAATTCCCACCAGAGGATTTAACGCCCCGGGTTGAGGCCAGGAACATAAATGAGAAGGAGGCGCACATGTCTACACTGAGTAAGGCTCTTGTATTTCTAGGCGACGTCGCACGTTATCGGGAGTTGTACAATGAGGCCGGTGGACGCCCCAAAGCAGGACACGAAGATGGTTCCCCTGCTCGAAAACGAAACAGAAGGGGTCCAACGTGGTTGGAGAATATCGCAAAGGCGAGGAACTACGATAAGGCTCAACAATATTATGAGCAAGCTAGGCTTCTGGTCCCCAACGAGGGAAAGCCGTCACATCAGCTTGCTATCTTAGCATCATACAAAGACGATGCGTATTCATCCTTGCTTCACTACTATCGCGCCCTGTGCGTAAAGCAATCGTACGATACAGCCTTGAACAACATGGGCATCTTGTTAAACAAATCTTTGGAGCGCTGGAGGACTGCGACAAAACATGATAAGAACAAGAATCTACCTCTTGACGCAAATCTGCATCCGGGCGTCAGGGTAGATAAGTTCAAGGAAAGGCTAGTTGTGCTGCATGCTTTGTGGCGGGTTGGTTCGGAGAGCGGAGTCGACAAGTATGTCATTTGATATTCCCTACTCCCCAAATAATGAAGTTTGCTAGGATGAACTCTATTGTTCGGAAATTGGATGTTGCTGTGGCCCACGATTTCGCCATGCTTGTTGGGCAACGACAGATGCCCGATGACATGATCATGCAAGCGATTGCCATGTCTCAAGGTGCATTGTGGAAGTATCGAATGCGGCGTGATACAACAAATGATCATCACAACGGATCTTCCAGCTCGCCGGTGTTGCTAGAGTGGTACATCGTCAAACATGTTCTGGATATGCACCGCGCTTTGCTAGAAATTGGTAGAGACGAACTTAACGTACCACCTTCTCATGACACCAAGGATGATTTGGGGCAACAAATCACGGCGACCTTTAGGCGAACTTTGCCTGCCATGAGGGTCGCAAGCAAATGGTTGAGGGCCAACGCCAAATATTTATCCCAAGATCCAGAATTCAGCGCGTACGTCCAGAAGAAGAAAGGCGCTATTGCCAAAAACGCATTGCACCAGATCAGCGGCCATCCGCATCAGATCAGTGGCCATTCTTATCACACTCGGCGGTTTTGGGAGATGTACGCAGAGTTTTCGCGTACATTAGCCCGCACATTCCCTTTATCGAAATTACCAAAGTTAACCGCGCCACTGGAGGAAGATATTGAATTGGGCGGATTCCTGCCTTTGAAGAGGTTGATGAATGATATCCGAACTGATGATCAGGGGAGAATTAAACCTCGGGAGGAAGTTCATCCTAATGACGAGCAACTCATGCGTATTGCTGATTTACACGAAGATGCCAGGGCTATTGCAGAATTTGAGGTACGTTGCTAATATTACTAAATAGTTCCTTTGTCTGATGTAGGCATAGTACGCTCCTGTACAGTTTTACAGTAAAAGTGGCGTTGTTATGTTGGACAGCGAAGCATTCGAGGCCGAAATTCCCAAAGTTAAGACTGGTACTACCCGTCAACAAGAAGAACAGGAAGAGCAGGCGGTGTCCAGGCAGCAGGTTCCTCCTGATGCTCATGTGGCACGTTTGGATACTAAGACGGACCAAGAGGATAGCCTGTCCGATAACTCACCTGACGATGACGATGAAGTCGTCCGCAATGCATTCCGCCACCTCGATGATCAAGAAGAAGATGAGGACGAAGAGCAGATCGTGTACGATCCCCGGTATGCCCGCTGTTCCCGAGATGTTTTTTTTTTGACTCATGATTACATGACATAGACCGGTGGTATCGCCAGTCATGCAAGCTACTACCTCTCCTCCAGCTCAAATAAGCCCGATATCGCCACCTAGACAGCCTGTTAGCCCAGCCGCGCTAGAAACTTCGCCCCAATCACCGTCCCGACACAACAGCGTTCCATCAAGGGTTGGGTTAACAACGGCAGAGGATCTTCTTAGGAATGTTATGGGTGGCGCTCGTCCACCTCCACCCCAACCACCACATTTATTCAGTTCAAACCTTTCGACGCAGTCAATATGGTCCACCTCTCAGGATGAACAGAGGATGTTAGCTGGAGCTGCTGGCCATGTGAGCGGGAGCCCGCTATTCCATTCCCCAACACACCAATATTCGACCTTGGATACAACACATTCATTCGACCTCCCCAGCTTATCGCATCAATCAATATGGGGGCCACCATCACCATTTACTTCGGGTGGATTCAATGGCACCCAACAAAGTATTAATGCAAATGCTATCGGCACTGGCTTGAATATGAACGCCGGAGGTCCATTTCCGCAACAGTTTGCACAACATGGTATGGCACCTTTGAATGGCATCAGTGATAGGAGCAATCTATTACATAAACGTGTACCATCACTCTCTCAAGTCCAACTGCAACAGCAACAATACCAGATTCAAACTCCCTTATCCCTGTCATTGTCAAATGGATCTCATGGTTTGAACATGTCGGAAGATACTCCGTTTGGTTTGTCTATGGATGACATTAACTCGGGCAACTTGGCGGAAGCATTGGATCCTCGTGGTGCTTTCTACAACAATAATTATCGCAATGGTTTATCACCCTTCCATACACGGCATCTCTCGTACAACGATCCAAGGCTGGGAACAGGAATTCACCAGCCATTATCTCCATCGCTGTGGGGAAATACGTGATTTTCTTCAATGATTGAGCCAAATTTCGATCAAATAGATAGTATGTCGTTTCCTTTAACTAACGTCCTTGATGTAACTTGGATTTCAGATCAACTACTCTATCGTTCGTCCCCGCAAGAGCGTTCTCGCGTCTACAGGTGGTTGGTTGACGAAGGTGCACTGTGTAGCAACCTGACAAGTCCATGCCGTTTGGTGCCATGCGTCATTTCAAGCTGCGCATCTAAGGAGTTGACACGTCCAATTCCTGCTTGCGTGCGATTAAACCGATAGAAGGTTTACCTCTCCGCTATTGGTCGGCTATGCTGCTGTTGTTTGCAAACCTTGACTGACAACCTTGTCATTGCGGACACTTCTCTGATATTTCCGTCCTCTATTTACGCCATGTTTTTTCTTTTCATTTTGTGTTTCCAGTAACATTGTGTCCTTGTCTGAAGGTGTACTAGCTGTCTCAGTGTCTGTTTACGTCTCATGTGGGTGCATCGCTATTATGGATGATGGTATGTGTCGTTAGCTTTCTGAATACCGATGTACAGTCCAGCTCGGTTTGGTCTGCAAATTGAGAATCTACCTTTCAGCTGAATAGTAACCTGAAGTCTCGCTAGCATTGCTTCCACTTGTCATAAGCTCTAAAGCTCAGCAGTCAACTCTGTAGCGACTTCCCATGGTTTCTTTCTGATGGGAGTGGCAGAGATGCTAGGTGGTGCATCCTGGATGGTAGTGGGTGAAAGTGGATAACACGCACAAAAAATTGATATACATTTAATTTGTCTGGGATGACTTTGTTGTTGGGTATCGCGTCAACCTGGCCAGCCGCAATCAATTCCTGCAGCTCGGCAAACGTGAGTACATAATTCTCCTCGGGTTGATCCTCTTTTCGCGGAGATGACTCGGAGTTTCCAGTTTCGAGTAAATTTCTTTCTCCCCCGACTGACCGAACCCGCTCGGCCTCTCGGGCTTGTTCAATGGTAATTGATTGGCCGGTTACTCTGTCAAGATTTATTTAACAGGATATCAAGGGGCCAAGGGTTAGGTACCTGCTGAAATAAAAAACACGAGCACGGCGTTCAATATCGTCTCTGGACTCGGCTGGAGAGTCGCCAGCAAGGATACTCTCTAAACCTTTCTTGGAAGTTGTCAGTTTTCTGTTCAGCGTACGTGTGTCACACACACACACTTTGTACGCCTCGTCCGTATCAAAAGGGTAGGAAGCATATAGTCGAAGACCGTCCTGGTCAGCCTGAGCCATAGCATCTCAACTGCCATCATTGCTCATCTAATCTCTCACGTGACACGATCAACTTGTAAGCAAAGTTGCCATGTCGCACCGTTTTCCGGTCTAATCATCTCAGTCTTACCTGCCACAATCACCATGTCAGGAGTTAGTAAGATTGCCGCGGAACGAAATCAAAAAGTGCTACTTGATTTACTGACGAAGCCTGGAAACAGTGAGCCATCCCAAACATAGAGGTTGATTTAGCCTGACTGTCGTTGTCAGCTGTCTGTGCTGACTGCAAGGCTCGAAATCCGAGATGGGCATCACACAACTTATGCATCTTCATCTGGTTAGTCTCACTCCGTGCTTTGACCCCCGACAGAGTCTGAATCATGCCCTTACCAGTGTCAGCTGTGCGAGTATTCACCGCAAAATGGGCACCCACATATCCAAGGTGTGAGTACACCATCTGGGTAATAATAAACGCGCTGGATTCACATAAGGGCGTATTACTAGGAAGAGCGTCACCTTGGACTCATGGACAAAGGAACAGGTCGAGGTAAGTGCTCATTGTAGGCATCACGTCACTCGAGCCTGAGCAACTTTGTTCAGAGCATGAAAGCCATGGGAAACCTCAAGTCTAACGCCATCTATAACCCGAACGAAACTCGTTATCCTCCACCTCCTGCCTTAGCGGACCCCGAGAACGATGCCGAGCTCGAATCATACATCCGATGTGAGCAATAATATATTCACACGTTCATATAACATGACCCTTACGCGTTGCATTCTGCAGCGAAATACCAGTATAAGAAATTTATCGACAAGGTAGCATTGTTAACCCTTAAGCGTAGCCCCACCCGGTCGGACACGACTGCGCCGCGCTCAGCCTCAAACCCTATCGTCAACCAGAAGGCATCAACCCCACCGCCCATTCCCAGCTCTCCTTCTGTTCCGTCTGTGACCAACGAGCCCGCACAAAGATCACTACCACAACGTCCATCAACAGTCGCTCCTTCATCAGCGCGTTCTGTGTCCCAACCACAACTGCAACCACAACAGCAGAAAGGTGGCGTGTGGGCTGATTTGATTTCTCTCAATGAGACGCCGAGGACCTCGTCACTACCACTCCAGTACCAGATGGCCCCGACTCCGACTGGTGTTGGTTTAAGTGTCAACGCGCCGGGCAACGCGTTCACGCCCTCCGTGCAAATGACCAGTCCAATGGTTCCAACTTCATATCATACGACATTTTTCCCGCCGCCTCTTCCGACAGCCGGCTCTGTATCAAATGCGTTTATCTCTTCACCGCCATTATCTATGGTACATACAGGATTCGTTACTCCTCAGGCACAACAGCAGTTTTTGCAACCACAGCCTATGTTGACTGGACTACCGCTGACTGGCATGTCACAGTCATTGGCCCAACATCCACAGTTAGCGACACCCTCCCCTGTTATTTTTTCTGCACCTAGTCCCGTCATTGGCCCTAATTTAAGCTCCACTACGCCTCAGCACCCTGTGCCATCGCCAGGGATTGGATACACGCAAACACAGACTACTGTAACTGTGAGCCAACCTGGCATTATGATAACCGGTGCCCCCCAGATGCAAATGACAATGCCCATCCAACCAGGGATGACGACGGGTTACATGCCTTCCACGACTGGCATGTATCAGGCGCAAACAGGGTTCGGGAATATGGGATACCAACAGTGGGGGCCACTGTAGCATTTAATACATGATATGGATACACGATATGGATACTATTTAGCGTTATTACTTACAAATAGGGATAATAAG
>MIPV01008309.1:24328-35343 GCA_001983365.1 Amanita bisporigera | reverse complement strand
GTACGATGCATGTCGCCCTCACGACCTCGAAGCCATCAACACATCTCTAGCATAAGTGATATCAGATGTGTGCACCTCGTGCGCAACGAGCATGTAACAATGTAGTAGTGACTGTCTGGCAGACCTAGCTCCGGCCCGCTTTGCCAGCTTCAGCTTCCAACAACTCAATCCCGATCCACGGAAGAATTTTGTGACTGAGAGGACGGTGCTGTTGCCAGAGAGCGGGCGGCATCTCAGCCTACACGACCTCAGAACGTTCCGAATGTTGATGAGAGTCGCCCTCACGACCTCGAAGCCATCAACACTTCATGGAACATCTTTCTGGCTCTGGCCCACTTTCCGAACGCTTTGCCAGCTTCGGCTGCCAACGGCTCAATCCCTATCTGCAGAGGAATTTTGCGACTGAGAGGATATGGTGCTGTTGCGGTACTTGACGTGTATTCCTGCACGCTATCACAACGGAGGGTCGCCTAAAGTGATTGACGATCACGTCGAATGAGATAGAGGTATAGGTAGTTGGACGTGGACTTGCCCTTTTTAACGGACACTAGCTTGACCTCTTAGGTGTCCCGTTCCTTCAAGGGTTTCCATAAGTCCCTTCTATTCGGTACAACCAGACTTCTCTACTTCAAACCATGGATGAAAAATCATACGCATAACTGTTATCACGATCAGCACCACGTCGCCATCAACATCCAATCCATCCAATCCAGTCCCCAGTCTACGGAGGAGATGTGCGGCTGGGAGGGTGGAGAGGTGGGTGTAGAGCGAGCGGCAACTCCATCAGGAAAAACCGCGTTTACAAATCAGGATCATATTGGTCCTGATAGGCGATAATTGACAACAAACGGACCTGATAGCCGACAAATGAAATCCCAAATTGGAATTTTTGAATGGACGGAAAGGCCATCATAGATTAGTGCTTGATTTGTCACAAATTAACCAAAATATATGTTTATCTATCTTATTTGGACAGCACAGCACATATTTGTGAAGTTTATTTTCCCACGGTGCAGCCTGAGTCTGTGCACCATAGATACAAATGCTAGTTATGTCAGTTGCCAAACATCCTTAACCTCGAATGCTATGTTAGAATATGCTGAGATAGCTAAGCCGATCAGTAAATGGATTAATATAGAATACTGAGCATTTCTCAAGCACATTCTCACTAGTCCATTCCTCGGAAACTGCTCTTCCAAACTGTGGATACAAGTGCACACTTTGACAGATGTTGTGTACAGGGATAATGCTGGCAAGCCGCTGTTTGTCCCATATCTCCCTGCGAATTTTGTATAATTTTGTGTCGTCTTTGGGTATACTTGTAAAGTCTGTGTACCATTCAATGTAAGCAAGATATGTCTCAGTGCGTATTCCATTTGAGAAAAGTGTGTTGGAAATGCGGTCTGGAATGGTGAATATGGTGCGGACTTGTCCCACACGATGACCTGTCAATTGTTTTAGTTGAATTCCAGTAGGCTGACTTCACTACTGCCTGGTGACTTACTGCCTGGTGACAAACCCAAGACACCCCTTTCCCATTCACTCCATCCATTCCAGACAAGTACCGTGTCAAATCTTCCAGGTATTCTCTGCCACGGCCATCTTGCATCGTCCTTTCCAGGGTGTGCATGAATTGAGTCAAGTGTTCTGAATCTGCCATTGTGACAGTCAGCCATTGACTCAGGTGTTATATAAAATTTGATCTTGTGGTACACTGGAAGCTTGCTGAAGTAAAAGTGAATGCTGGCTGCTGCTTGTTCTACCTGTGCATGTCTCATGAAACCAGGGTTACACATAATGGCAACATAGCATGCCAGTGCAGCATGGAAATAGGTAGCACCATAATCTGTTGTGATAGTATCAAGTGAAACTGCACGGATAGATGGATGTTGTGCCATCTTGAGCACTCGCTTTGGGATGATCTCAGGGAGTGTGCCTTTGTGGCAGGTTGAGCCAATGGCTAAAATCGATGGCACTGATCACCATCTGATATAGTTGTCATGACGAACTATTTTCTCTTTTTGTTCTAGCCAAGTGGTCATTTGAATGTACTCGTCCTTCTGATTTGTTGCATGATGAGCATCCTTGGTAAGATCGATGTGAAGCCATTCAGTGTATTCGGTATTGTAGTTGTCTATTGTCCCAAAACTCTTGATCAAATGTACATAGTGGTGGAGAGAATGAACCTTTGGCAGGTTCATGTTGGTGCAAACACTGATGTCAATAAAGACACCCATATTCACATGGAATGCTGAAAGCGTGGCTTCAAGATCATTGAGTGTCATCGTGGATTGCACAGGAAGCTGGGCTAGATAGATAAAGTCCAGGATAGCTCTGATTGTGCAGACAACACGTTGGGGTTTTGGGACATTTGGCAGTGGTGCGCCAATGATGAGACCCAGGAGAAACTGGCACATTTGGTTGTGTTCTTGGCCAGTTAGTCGTGATAATGATGATACTCCCTTGGAGAACACTCAGATATGATGGTTTGGCGGCTTACACCGTGCATCAATTTCATTTGTGCTGTAAATTGAAATAATCCATGAGAAAATATGCTTAACAATGCCTTGGTATATTTGATGAAGAACATCTGGTGTGATGGACTGATAAATATTAACATAAGGAAGCTCTTCCCAGAAGGGGTGAATCACGGGCTTTATGCAATTGTTGGTACAATTTTTATTGAATTGGACTAGATTATCATTGGCGCATTGCAGGATGTCAAGAATCTTCTCCAGATCCCAGTAATGGAGGAGAATATCAGGACTTCCAAGCTCTTCATTTGTCACTAAGCACTTTGGACATTCACCGGTCTTTATGCATGTAACTAGGAGCTGTTCAGGATAGTCACATGCATAAACAGTGACAATGGGATGAACACGCCGTAATACTCCATCGCTGCTCGTCATTGGCATGCCCTGCTTTCCTGCCTCTTTGAGTGGATGTAATACATAGCCCATACATGTGTGAAACAGGTTTGCCAACATTTGGTGATGAGCAGCAATGTTGGGAATATGATCGAGTTTTGTTGTGGGCAAGTAAGCAAGGAGCACTTGTGCATGGTGACTAGGCTTGCGGCAAATGTTCTTTGGTATATTACTGATTGTCAGATACACAGGATATGCCTGTTTTGACCGGAATGTAGTGACAAGTGTCTTATCCGATGACAAGATAACTGGTGTGATGGTAGCGCCAGGTTTATTCCTTTCAATGGCCTTCTATATAAATGTTATGAGCCTGGCCAACATGATGTTTATTGGGTCATCCCATACCTGAGTCTCCCACCACCAATGGCCTGTGCTCATCTCGTGAAACCATTGTTCTGTTTTTGTATTGTCAGATTATTGTTGCTCTGGTACAATTAACAGCTCATTGCACAGCTCTGGGTCACTAAAAAGAGCCTCAATGCATGTGATTGGATCTCGAAAATGGATGTCGAAGTGTTTCTTGCCCATCTTCACCATTTTCCATTGAAAGCGCAGCAAGCCAGGAAGTTGCGAATCAATTATCTTGTTGAGTTCATGTGAGTTCTTATATGATAGCCCAAGTGCATCTTGTATCTGTGCAAAATAATGCATGAGCAAAGGAGACTTGAAGGACAGGAATGGCTCATACTTACACCATCGATACTAAGTAGTTCCGAGACAGCAGTGGAACCTGGTCTGCGAAGCTTTGCCCATCATGCTATTTCCCAATCCATTTGTTTTTTGAATGGTGCCATATGCCCATCTCGCCATTCGTTTTCTCCTGTAGACTGTCGAGATACAGGTCATACCCATATCTCTGCTGGGGCCCAGCCAAAGGCTCACCCGCCCTTGTACTTGTGAGATGCTCAGTGTACAGTTGACCCGCTACTTGCATATACTGAGATTGGACGCTGATGGATTCTGAGTTATTTGAAGAACCATTGGATGTGCTGGTGGACAGGGTACCATCGGCAGCCTGAGGAGCAGCTGCAGCATCCATCCTTGTTTCAGACTCTGAATCTGTCGTTGCTGTGAAAGTCATTTCAACTGTCACATTGGCTGGTTCTCCCTCAGGCTCTACAACATCCACATCCGATTGATCATAGATGATCTGGCCCCCTTTGTCATCTTCATCGTCAAATTCCAAGTCATCTGAGCACCAGCCATCCAGACTGGCTTGGGTAATTCCATCGTCAGAAATAGTTGCAGGGTTCGCCATGTATTCCTTGCTATCTATTTGTATGGCGTTCTCTCTGTCTGAGCAGGAATCGCATGCTGGTGCATCGTCTGGGTCGCATTCGATGTCATCAGCATGGACCTCCCCCAGATTGTTGTGATCTTGGACTTGGAGTCTAAAGGACGGGGCGTTGATGCTTTTGTGTGTATAATGTATATGCATACCGGAGAGCATAGCTTGTTTCATCTTCATCGATGTCTGACTAAAATTGTTGATCACAATAATCCTGACAAGCAGGGTTCATTGTCATCATGAGGTGGTGTTGGTGGCTGCCTCCTGTTTCAAAAGAAACACTGCATCCATAGCAAACTGGCATGGGTCATGGAATTTTTGGGTGCGTTGTCAAAAATAATATCTGACCCAGCTCTGAGTCAGGGATAGTCACAGTAGGGTGCCAGTACCACGTCAGCCGTGGGGTTGGAAGCTTCAACAAATAGAACAGGTTGGAAAGATGGCCCAGTCACCAGTCTGACTCTGATCAGATATGGATGAATTGATTCCATTTTATATGGTTATGTTTGTCCTATTCACGCATCACAAGTCAATATCAATACCAACACCATAATCTGTGAGTTCTCGCTCAACTAGGAAGATCCAACGCACACCCTAGTCACAATCGCCACTTCTTACCAAGCGATCCAGGCCATCTAACCTGCATTATGTCATGCTGGCACCACTTTCAAGTCAATTCAACATCATGATCTACTCAGACCCTCTTTCATCTGCATCCATGTGTGCCCAGCCTCTACCCCTACCAAGGACTATGTCACTCTTCGCAATCCACCTGCTATGTCACTGTCCTATCACCCCTGCTACTGTGCTCCCCCTAGAATGCTTCCACATTTGACAATCCGTTGCATTCTCCTCTAGTTTGTGACAACATCCCTTGTTCCCTGCTCCATCCAATGCTCTTGACACTGATGACCTATTTTCACAATTGCCATACAAACCATCTGTGCTGGTGCGAGATCATATAGCTTCTTATCTGAACAGACCTCAGCCCATACCCATGGACGATGATGAAGGCTCTATTTTCCTATCGTCTTCGACGCCACCTTTCATCCCCTTTTCTTTATCCCAGCCACTGAGGACTCCAATGAAGCAAGTTCATGGGATTGCTGGTCGCCCCACATTGCCTGTCAAACACCTAAGCACACCTCCCATGCTGTGTACTGGATGACAAATCGGAAGGCTACAGGCCACCAGCTTCCCTGGATGGTCACATCATTAAAAAACATGCCTGATCTTGCCCAGCTGAACTTTTGGAAGCATTCTTCGTTCCTCCTTGCTAAATAGAGTAAGATTTTAGCTTTTTTAACTCATCTTGTTCATTGACCATCTGCTAGGCATCATTGCCAGGCATCAAGTTCCCCACTGCCCAACCTCATGTTCGTTCCTCTTCTGGATCTTTGATGGAAAGTAATTTGCCGAAGCCATCAAAGAGGACCAGTGGCACCACACATCCTTATGTTGGTTGATCAGCTCACAGTCCTATCCCTGCATGTGCCCCAATGAATCAAGTTGGCAGCAGTAGTTCTGCCTCCCTTTTCTTTGGCCCTTCTATTCCTGACAATGTTCTGGCATGTAGCCAGATAAAGAGTACCACTACACCCATCCCCCCAGCCCTCCATGTAGCACATCCAATTGTCAAAACTCGTCATAGTCATTTGGGAAATGATCACACGACCTGGAATATGATACAAACCAGAGCTGTTTCACCATCACCAGACTCATTGCCCGCAAGGTTGTCCTTCAAACAGCCACATCGCTCTAGCCTGGATGATGAGCAGTTCCACAATGCCTAACTTGTCATTCCAATTTTGTGTTACAGAGGGTACTCCATCTCTGTGTCAAAAAAGATTGGATCCTGGTATGCCTCAGCGTAAATATCAACTTGTGACTCTGGAGTGGTCATCAGTGACAATGAGGATAGGTCATCGCTAAACTCGAGTAGCAATGGCGATCAATTACCTCCAGCCTCAACAAGCAATGGCTCTCTCTATACAGATGCAGACAATGGCCTGGTTACACCTGGTGTTAAATTTGGCTCAGGCTGGCCAGGATCCAGCATTTTCGTGCGAGGAACTGATGATAACAGTCTATGTAATGGCATGGATGGACGAGAAGTTGAAACAAATGTTGATGCGTTTGTCATCCGTGCCTTGTCTACTACATTTAAAGGTGCCAATGTTGGTGCCAAGCAGGCACCAGATACCCCCATCAAGAAGCACAAAACAACATTTTTGGGAATAGACCGCTATGGCGCCAAAAGTTGGGCTTTGGTACCACCTCAAGAACAGGACAGCAAAAGTTCCCAGAAAAAGCTTGCCTGCTGTTTTCCCTGACTTAATGTGAAAACATGACAACAAAGAGAACACGGATGGAGAGGATGACAGTCCTATCACAAAAAGAGAAAAGTATTTGGGTCTAGGTCTTGGTCTTGGCCACCCACAGCCTCCTGTACTTTGAGAGGGTCTTCCTGCCCGTACTTGTTTGTTAATGCGCCAAAGCAGCAGCGAAGCTTTTTCAAGTGGTAGTGATTCTATGTCTATGGTTGGCACACGCACTTTTTGATGCCTCACTATTCAAAGTAAACCACTGATTTAGGTAACTGGATAGTACCCCTCCTGCTCTCAACATCTGCTCTTAGGGCGTCCACTCCTCGAACCACTTCAAATTGGTCCTCAGCCTCGAGTGCAAGCACTATATCACCTATGAAGCATTTGCATCCGTCCTGCAACACTGGTACAAAATGCACAGCTCCAAGGGCTCTGTCCTTAGCTTGATGAGTCATTAATACATCTGGTGAAGAAAGACCAGGTCGCTTTGAACGTGACTTTGATGAGATTGACGAGCTGGGAAGCGGTGATTGAAGAAAGGCTATCACCAGTTGTACGTGATCAAAAAATCCAAATGGCTCGAGGGTCCTAAACACGGGTGCGCCGCTTATAGACAAATTCATCATGTCGACTTATTGTTCTCAGGCTCCGGCTAAGGGAAGAAGTGGATATCTTGAAACATTTTGCACAGCATTCGAGCTCAGGCTTGCCAGGAAGGCATCCAAATGTTCTTGCATATACTGATAGACAAGGCCTTGTACATCCAAACTGAACTATGCAAGTCAGGCAATTTGGCTCACTTCCTATGGGAATATGGTTGTGCCTTTCCATGATTGGATGAAGCCAGAGTATGGAAGATAATCGTTGATCTGATTAATGTAAGTCATGTGAATCAAGGTGAATTGCATATCTCATTGGAGTTTTAGGGTCTCTGCTTATACGTGGTGATGCATTTGGACCTCATACCATCGAATATTTTCCTGACAAAAGATGGCCGATTCAAAATTGGCGATTTTGGAATGGCCTCACTGTGGCCACGGAAGCCTGCCCCTATGCCCATTGGGTCCAGCAGTTTTGAAATAGAAGGGGATAAATTATATCTAGCACCCGAGGTTGCACAAGAAGCGCATGCGCAGATTGATGAGCAGAAGCAGGATAATCCACTGTTGACAGAGACCATATGTGGTTCCAGTTGACGAGATGAGGACAGCTTACATATGGGGATTCAGCCAGGCATGGTCAGTTCACAGAGAAAGATACCACTCCAGCTCCATCTGACAAGTTGACCTAAAATCAAGTGCATTGCCACTTTCCCTCTATGCATCATTCTAACGACCTCCAGAATAAGCAGATTAAATACCACCAAAAGCCTGCCCCTACCTCACAGCACCATTGCTGTGACTCTTCGCCCTAGTTCTACCCCGCTCACTAGAAGATTAGCATCAAAGGCGACAAGCATATGAACTACAAGAAAGATTTTGGAAAGGATTATCCGAGTGGTAGATATGCTATGATCCCATTTATTCTATGATTGTTGAGAAAGGTATGTAATAATCCATGCTGGTTGCTCCGCATCTGATACAAGAGGCAGATAGTAGAGAGAAAGAAGACCATTTGTTAAGAAAACCGAGAAGCAATTTTGACGATGACAATGAAGATGATGATGAAGATGCTCAGAGTGCTGCCAGTTACTGATGGAGAGCTGGAGCATGTGGACAAGGAAGTGGACTTGAAGACCACATGGAGTCTAAGGACCACCATCATTTGGACGATGTGGAGATTCACAATCCTGCTTTGGGACCTTAAGCCTCATCCAGGTGGAAGGCCAAGGACCCTTGAAACAACAATGGGGAAGCACGCCATTATGAATGGCACTCATTGATCACGATTGCCATCACAATCACAACTAACAGAAAGCCAGCGCCTGTACCTGATACGAAGGAAATCCCTATCATTTTTTAGCTGTGTGGGAACTGTTGGTTATGGGAAAAAATCACAAATTAACCAAGTTGCCATGTGAAAACCTCAGCTTGGTTCATCATTTCCATCAAGAAGTTTCTGTCAATCCAAGCTTGGAAGTCATGTCAGATGAACCGTGACATCTCACAAGAGAGTACAAAATTTAAATGATGGGGCAGGCCCCGCCAAACAGGGAATCGACTCGGCCAAAGGCCTGGCCATGCCAGTGCTGGTACCTCAGGTCAATTTGAAGGAACTGACCAAGAGCAGGCGTGGTGGCCGCCACGGTGGCACTGGCAGTTGGCATGGTGGTCGTGGGTTCCAATTTAGTTGGTCTCAGGTTCAGGTTACTTATTAAAGCATCTTCAATGTAGGTTCAGGACAAGTTGAACCAGTTCAAGTCCAAGGCACTGGGAACCGTGAGCAATCAGGTGAGTAGCCCCTTGATGGGTGTACGAGTAACTAAGTTACGGCACTGCCGTGACTGTAGCTGGCCAACATGAGTCATTGGAAGCAACTTTGGCCAAGAAACGTGGTCCTCCATCCCCAAACAAGGCATCTGAGAAACCATTTAAAGCACAAAAAACAGGTACTAATGCAATGTCATGGCAGTTTGACCAATACAATCTTTTTAACACAATTTGTTAAGTATTCAGGTCTACAGCAAAACCCAGCAGCCTGAGTGACTCTAGAATGGGTGGAAACAATGAACAGAAGCAGCCCCAGCTTAGATGCAAAGCTGGGAAAATTTTCCCACCACTGGCTGCCGCTGATCAAGACCTGATGGTATTAGATCAGCCAGCTACACAATCTGAGAAATCCTGTGGAAGCAAAGGAAACAAATACTTTCCGCTGAGCCTTGACGTTGATTCTGAAATGAGCGACGGCAGTGCAGGTTAGTGCCCATTTTCTAAACCACTTGTTATCAAATTCTCATGTGAATGAAAAGCCGGGAATGGAGCGGATGGAAGTGTTAGTGATGTTGCACCAAGTTCCCATGACTCTGAGTCAGAACCTGAAGATGACGGAGAATTTTCGGAGCCTGATAGACAGCTCACGGCAATTGCTAATGATCCTGCTGCACTACGTGCAAAATTTGAACAAGAGGTTTGTGCATAAAATGGTAGCCAACTCAGAATACATTAATGAACAATGGGACAGCAACCAACATTTGATGAAGATGAGTCTGAGACTCATGCCAGTGACACCACAGTTCGTCCTGATGATTACCAGTTGAAGTCCCACGATCAAGCCCAGTCTCACACATCATCTCAATGCTCATCCATCTCCTTGCTCCACTTATCACAGATGGATATAAGTGATGATTCAGACAATGAACCCATGCCATTAAGAAGTGTCAAGGTAAGTTCCATGATACAAAGGGCCATGTTGAAGTACTGATGACCATGTTGAAGCCAATCAGAAAATCTGGCAGGCCAAAATTCACGATGATGCAACAGATGGTAGTAAGTTCTTTGAGTATCTGGTGCTCACTCATTACTCACAGGCATCTGCAGTAAGTAAAGGAGAAGCGCATGGAGGGTAAGAGCACAAAACATGAAGAGATGCGTAAAAAGGAGGTAAGTCAGCCAATTGATTATCTATGCTGTTGACTTATTGTATTCAGGTAGCAAAGTGGATTGAGAATAATGAGCAGAAAGAATACTCGAAAACCATGCAGAAGTCATCAAGGTCACAGGCCACCGAGCTCAGGAAAGAGTCTAGAAGAGAAGCCTCGAAATGTGAAGATCAGAATCATTCGGATACCACTGGTAGCCAGCATGAAATAGACAAGGCAAAAACAGGCAAGGCACCAATTGACCCGACAGAGCTCGTATACGGCCCTGATGGCAAAGTTAATCTAAAGGACCAATGCAATTACCTCAAGAACTTAATTTCCCATAGCATCCTTGAAGTACAGGCCTACATTGTTCTCGACAACGCCTATCCTGAAATAGATGGAGGGTTAGCTCTCTGCGCATCCAAGCTTACTAAATGGGTAGCCTGGGACCTTGGATACAATGACATTTTAGACTGTATAAGAGCTGACAAGAAATACCAGAAAAGTTTATCTCATCTGGTATGTCCATTCCTTACTTCCTACAGATGAGAACTGAATGCGTTCAGCCAAAGGAACGTATCAGCAACTTCAGAACAATTGCAAAACGAGTCTTGGAGGCTGCAATTGTTGGGGGGGCAGGTTTAGGCAAATTGACACGCGAAGAATGGGAAAAGATTGCAACTGGCTTTAGTTATGTAGATCCTCAACTTCCAGGAAAGGTACATCTTCATCTGATATTTTCAGGCTACTAGTTCCTGACAATGAATTTTGTTAGAGCTACACCACCTGGGATGCAAAAAGGGTCTACGAGGACCCTCTGGTAGCACAGATACTCAACGCCATATATTTTTCAAAGCCATCATCATTGGGAGTCTGGTTTAAGGACTCTCTTCCAGAATACAATGGAAAGAAGGCCGTATCAAATCCAATGGTTGCATTTGTATCCACTGGCA
>MIPV01008309.1:11381-24318 GCA_001983365.1 Amanita bisporigera | reverse complement strand
CGTGTCATAATCCATACAATGCTCACATTGGCACTGAGCAATGCCCCTACAGATTCATGCTGCATTGGACCAGAAATATGCAGGCAAGATGTTGGACATTTCAAGCCGTATGCAAGAAATTTATCATGAACACGTCGAAACGTTGAATTGTCTCAAGAAAGATGGATTTCCCTGATACAAGAAATTAATGATGAACCTATACATGGAAGCTACGTATGTGATCCGTCAGTCAGCGTTACCCAATACTAACCTACAATTGGTATCAGTGGCAAATGTAATGAGTCAAGTGGTTCTGCGCCAAGAGCACTCAAGCATATTGATTTGATGGAATGGATGACGAGTAACCTACATTTAGGTAGCATATTCACAACAGAATAATGACATATTATTGCTCATTTGTGGCCGAGCTCAAAATTTGTTGCACATTTGATGTGCTGTAAGAGGCTGTAAGCAATGCCAATCTAGCAACTGGCAATCCAAATTTTCTATTAATCAGTACAAATATGGACTAATCGGCAGCATATTAAATGGGGGGGGGTTACAGAATTGGGTGCTAAACTGATTTGATACTAATATTTGATAATCCATCAGAATTTGTACGGATAAGTGAATGTGGTTTTTCCTGATGTCGGCCTGTGCCCTTGCTCGGTGTGGCTACCACTCGCTGGTGCAGACAAAGGGAAACGGTAGCATGCAAGATGTCGGGGGCCTGAAGCCACTACGTAGAACATAGTAATAAGAACAATGTGCATGTATTGGTAACCAAAACCCTGGTACGAAAGTAAAGAAAGGCTGGCACCCCAGTGGGTCCTCGCAGAACACTTGCCCATACCTTCGGTGTGACAGTCACATCGCGTTAATTTTCAACCACCCGCTTCTGCATCAGTCAAGAGTGCATCTCTAAGCGATATGAGGTACGAGTGAGCTTGAGGTAAGTCTTTGGCGAGTCATGTGGATGCGGTGCCACTTCTTGCTGCTCACCACATACACGCCTCATGGTGCGCAAGAGCTATAAAGCTATCACCTCACTTTCAAAAGAGCGCCCGAGCTCTTCAATACCATTCTCATCGTCTCCACTCTCCTTTTATACACCCTCACTAGCATCACGGCAACCATGCCTTTTAATGTTCCAGATCCCTGCCTGGAGCTGGAACCCAATTTCAATGACGAAGCTTTTGGGGTCAACCAGAACAACCTCATCAAAAGAGGCATTCTGGAGGTAAACATCAACGACATTCTGAGAGAGTTCTGGATTGCCAATAGAGAGGCACGGGATGCCAATTGGGAGCGCATGAGGGATGAATTTCTGAGAGAAGAACAGGATCAGCAACCTCCCCCTCCTGCCCCTCCAGTAGACATTCAACCTGACGATAAGAAAACTCCCAAGGCTAGAGCTTTCCCTCAAGGAGTATCGGTTGCAGGCAAAGCCTTGCTTACTCCCTCTGATGACACCAAACACAAACTCCTCAAAGGAGAATGGGTAGAATTATGGTATTTTAATCAGAGAGGGATGTCTCGATGCTGCCCATCCTACCACTTCCATTGCCAGTGACACATTTGGGATCACTACTGAAGACTCCACACTTCAGCTCAGGGCAATCTCCACTTCCAAAGCATCCCGCAATGCACTGCCAGACTCAGCATTAACCTGCAACCAAATCACATTCGCTAGCAAGATTCTCACAAGAATGATGAGGGAGCAGAGCTGGCTGGTGGAACACATCGATGCCCTTGTAAAGTTTTTCCTAAAGCTAGAATTGCCCCAGACCCATCAGGCAGGGTCCAACACCAACCCAGCCATCGTCGAATATCAAGCAACCATCTGCAAGGAATGGTTTGACAAGTTAGGCTCCACCTCAGCATTTGACATAGGGATTTTTAACCAGGAATGTTTCCGAGCCATCTACTCGGAAATCACAATGGAGAAACATACAAAAGCTACAGTATGTTCACTGGCACCCAGTTTCGAGCAATTGGCTAATCAGCTCCCCCCCCTCTTCATTTTTCCTTCAATGCATTGTTGTGTCAGTGCACACATCATTTGCAGATTCATTGCATCATTACATTATCACATCACTGCACCATCGTCGCATTGTCGCATCATGACACTGCATCAATGCATCATGGCATCAATGCATTGCGCTCGCAAGATGCATCACCATGGGTATTCCACATGCCAATGCATTTACATCAACACCTGCATCACTGGGTCCAATGGGCACCACACGCCTACTGCGTTGATATATATATATATGCCCCTCCCCTCGAAACGAAACTAGAACGAGCTTCACAACCACAGCTCCAGCAGGAGACAAATGCATTGGGGGAGACGTTCCTGCTCAGGATCCCGCTCGCACTCCCCCCACTGGCATCGTCACACCTTTTCTCTTAGGCTCCATCGCAAATCCCTTTCCCCCTCTAGGTGCAGCAAATGGATGTGGTCACCTTCCCCTCGCAACAGGAAGACCTACAATGATCAACTGCCATGCACCCTGCTGGCATGCGTGTTATGTCTAGGAAGGCAGGTGCATAAGGTTAACAAGTGCAATGCCACCTGTTTCTGGGATGGTAAGCCAGCATGGTGCCCCTGAGATGCAAAGCATCAGTTGATAAATCCATACAGCCAGGTCCTATGTATGGACTGGCAACATGTCGACGGATGCAACAACACATCCCACTCAGCCAGGCATGAATGTTCCGGCTGTGGATCGAAATTGCACAGAGCACAGAGCTGTGCTCTCATGGAACCTATCACTGCAGTGAAATGAGGCACATACCCCTTACATATGTGATGCTTGGAATCAGGTGCTTTTAGACACAGGGCTGATCAGCCACTATCCCAAGTTACCAAATAGTTTGACATTCGGATTTGATGCAGGTATCCAACCCACACATGGATTTTTACACCACCCAACCATCCATCATCCTATGAACATATATCTACACTCAATGACATGCTTGCTGCAGAATTTGAAAAGGGACGCTACATAGGCCCCTTCATGATCTTGAGGCTGAAATAGGACCCTTCCAAACAGCTTCAATTTCTGTCATTCCCAAACTGGGGCAACCAGGCAAATACCAGATAATACAGAACCTATCATACCCCTGCTCTGATCCATGAATCACCTCAGTAAATTCTTTGATAGATGCTGCTTTATTCCCATGCTCATGGGGCATGTTCAACACCATGTGTGCCTTAATATCATCCCTTCCTCAGGGTACAGAGGCAGCAGTATGTGATGTAGCAGAAGCATACAGGATGATACCCATCACACAAGACCAATGGCCTGGTCTGGCAGTGAGACTATCAGAGGTGGAGTCAACACATTGTTGAAACTCTAAGAGGTTTCATTAGTTATCTTATCTAATCTATAATCTTATCAATGTCTTATCATATCTACATCATATCTAATCTTATTAGATTAGAATTAACAGCTGTTATTTATGTGTTTCATATTTAACTGATCATCAGTTCCATTGATATGACTAATTATGACTCATATGACTGTGCATGAGTCATATAGAACAATCTAGAACATCTATAAATAGATTATGACTGCGCATGAGTCATGCAGCATGTCAACAGGTTATGGGCCCTGAAGCAACTGCCTTTGGACATCACTCTCCATAGCGATGAGAAGCGTTGAATGCCAGATGGAGGTATCTGGTAGTAGTACATATATGTATCAGTGTAGTGTTGTGTGTGATCAGTTTCAAGCAGATCTCAAGAGATCAGATCCCTGGTATATGGATATGGTCTTAGTGCCATCTACCACATCTGATGAGATCTATAACTGATTTAGTGTGTGACTTGTGACTCATTCCTCTTTCGTCTCTACACATTATGAATTACTAACCCATGATCATGGGATAAATGATCCGCTTAATGGTAGTGCATACTATTATCAGTCACTTACTGTGACTGACCATGTGGGGGCATGGTAAAAATACCTGGTGTCACATATTGGAATCGTGCAGAGTTGTAAAAACTCCGAAATCAAAATTTTCACATGGATGGCGGATCCTTAAACTGTTGTGGTTGTGTCTAACCACATTCATAAAATTGACACGGATTTTGGGCCACTTAATGTGGATAACAGGGTCAATCCCCTGCAAAGGCTTCATGCACCCCCAATTGCCCAATAGTTATTTCATATATCATAATAAGGGTCTTCATCCCTTTTCTCAATTTCATTAATTACATAATTCATATAAAGGTCATGCTGAGGCGGACTTCCATCATACACGCAGACTAGTGGTGGGCACGTGATTAGCATCCCACTCAGAGTAGGATGTCTGAGGATGTCATTCACAAGTAGTGAACACACACATACATACTAGTACCTATTTGGCAGCAGGATTTTCGTATGCAGGGAATTTGATGGAGCCCCTGGTACATCTATTGGCATAGCAACTCCTCAAATTGACCTATGGTGTTGTTGATCTTTGCATTGCTTTGGACAAGTCCATAACAAGTTGTCAGAAAAAATAGCACAGCCTAAGCACATTCTTTTCTCATGTTTAATTCGAGAATTAGAATAAAGGCTAATATATTTGTTATCAGAGGTCTCAAATTTCGAAGAACGGTCCCCTCTCCACCTACATTTCCTTTTGTGATTATCTGGTTGACACAATGTACCAGAAAAAGGATTTTATCAATCAAGGTATAATCTGTCACACATTGGAATGTTTTAGGTTTTTGGAGGATGAGGACATCATCAATATTATGAAAAAGTTTAATGATGAGGATTTTCAAGCGTTGCCACATGATGCAATGAAGTATGTGAAAGTTGTAGGGATGGCACTAGCATGCGCCCAGTATAACAGATTGAAGGATAGCCTGGATGTCAAGGAGATGGTGATCATCTGGTGCTACAATCTTCCCACATCTCAGATCTTTGTAGGGCCCCACAAGGACACCTACAAATTCATTCACAATTGCTGGACTCTAGAGGAGTTTAGATCAATCAGTGATCCACATCCCCACAAGATTGGGGTACAATATATTAATAAGACAGGCGGTAATGATCTTGATCCTTCATCAAATCAATTAACTAATATAATTGATAAAGGAGACATGTTTTTTACAAATCCGGAAGAGATCGTCAGCGCCAAAGCCAGATATGATGATGAAGAAGATGTCGTGGAGGAGTACCACCCTGGATTTGGGGTGGCTGACATCAAGGGGTTCCCTGAGTATGATGGGCTGATGGTCCATTCATTGACTACAAATGGGATGTATGGTCCGAGGGGTTGAGTTTTCCATGTTTCCAAGACATGGGAAAGGTGTGTCACCTAGCTGCTCCTTAGTACAAAGGTTGGTGACAAGTTCCTCCACATGTTCTTTGGACATCCTATGTGGAAGCCCAAAAGAGGTAGTGCTGAACTGAATAACTGGTTCATTTGGCCTGAACAAGTTCGCTCAGTGGTGTACTTTATTATGAGGCACCTCCATTTGGTGCACAAGATCTGTGAGGTAATCTTCCTCATGAGAGGTGCAATGGATCTTGCACTGCATTTGGCAGCACTTCTGTTCCTCCTGCTCTTCACGGCACCTGTGAGCTTTCTCAATGCGCTCACAGTGCTGAGCCAAAACAGCTTAGTTATCCTTCCGGATTTGGTTGACCATTTCCGAGTCGATACTAGGATTGTTCAACCCTGACACATGGTATTGTTTTTCAAGTTCCAGCCTCTTTTTGTGAGAAACCAGAATCCACATGTTTTTGGAGGAAGGGGGTGAGGGAATAACACAGTCCTCCTGCTTTATGGAGCTGGAGGGAGAGGAGCATCAAACTGGTTTGTTCAACAAGATAGAGCGCATGACATGCACTGAGCTGCTGCTTGCAGCAAAGGATCATTCAAATGGGTTGAACTCCTTTTTGTGAGAATCATGAGCCACAAACTCACCATCAGAGTTGTGAGTGACAAACTCGCTTGTGCCTGTCTTGGTATATTTATAGACGCCAGTAGCATCTTGAGATTTGTTTCTGGTGGCAGTGGAAACAAAGAAGCCAATGTTGGCTTTGGGCAAAGAGCAGCAAACAAGTTTGTTGCTGGTAGTGGTGTTGGTGGAGACAGTGGTTGAAGTGGCAACAATGGGAGAAGACATTTGTATTGATATATAGATGGGTTTATTTAAAACAAAAAGATTTGTTTTGAGAGGTTTGGTTTGGTTTGGATTGGGTTCTGTGAAAAAGTTCATTAGCCTCACTCTATAAATAGCAAGCACCATTGACTCTTTTGACTCCCAGTTCCAGGACACAGATGCTCCAGGCTGGGCAGATCTCATAGTCACGTTCATTTATGGTCATTTTTCATCACCAGAAGGAGATGCAGTCCTTCAGGAGTGCTTGGGGGCTCCATCAAATTCCCTGCAGCGGTAAAAATAGGTAGTGATTATGTAATAATTGTTTGTTATATCGCTAAGGAGTGATCTACTCTAAGCAGGAAGCTAAGCTCATGCCTGCCACTAGCATGCATAGACAGGGATCAATGTCCCTGTAGCACTGCCTTTATACATAATAATTATAAATAGATGGAATCTCGGGACAAAAACCCACTACATAAGCACATAATTACAGACAATCAGGGGGTGCAAAACCTTTAGATCAGCAGGGGCATTAGCTGACACTGACCCTATCCATCCAAAGACAGCCTGAAACACAGTGGTTTTATCCATATCCATAAGAGGTGTCCGATCAAAGATCAGGTGATGGTTTTTGTATATACCCAGGTTACACAGCAACTGGGGGCTGGTCATGTGTGCCATACAGAGTATTATTTTCACACCTCTCCAGGTGGTGATCAAGATCAGCATAATAGCATGATCAACCATGCTCATTACCAGCAAGCTCGTGGATTTTACATCAGCAGACATAACAGGGTTATTACATGATTTGTAGTCTACTGCTATGAGCAACTGCAATTCTGACCTGATTTACCATCTGTTATGACCGACAGTTTTTCTATGAGTCTCGCATATGATCATTATGTGCCTGGTTGCAAGCCAGTACCTCTCCTCAGGACAGCATCACTGTTGGGGCCCATAACCTGTTGAAGCAAAGAGATGACAATGCAGTGGGAGTTCAGAGGCTAAGTAAGTATGACTTACTGATAGAGTAGACTGGAGAGCTTTCAGGAGCCAGACGCTCAACTGATAGAATGCAAGAGAAGAGGATGTAGATTGAGACGAGTACACTACTGTATTTATACATGTGGCTTATCTGCTATCTACTAGGGTCTAGGGTATGATGTCAGTGCTGAGTGAGCAATGACATCAGTATGATATCATCTATGATGCTTGTATGAGGTCATAGATAAGAACGCTATTGTACTTCTATATCCATATGTACATATTAAGGTACACTGTTGACAGTGCAATCGTTTGTCCTTTTCTGGAGTAGAAGAGTGATAGGATGTGTTGCATCTAATAGAAGGGACTTGTGGAAAACCCTTAAAGGAATGATTAATGGGACACCTAAGTGATCAAGCTAGCATCCATTGGGATCAATAAAAAGGACAAATTCATGTCCAAACTGCCCTTCCTTTATCATAACGCCCAGGTGTTATTTCGCCTGTCTGTGGTTCAAGTATGTGCTGATTGGACAGGCAGAGGCACTGTCAAATCAAAACAACTGGCACTCGAGACAACAAGGCCTTATTGCATACAATATTTCTATCATGGCTCATTTGATGTGATCGTCGCGGGTTCTTCAGGCGATCCCCCGTTACAGCTGATGGGATGTATGTTAAAGTGTGTGCCACTGTCAGTGGCCGGGGCCATTGCTATGTCACACTGTCCAACTTCTATGTTGCATCCCATGATGCGCCCAGAATTTTGGGCCTGTTGACATGCATCACCTGCTCGGCCTCCACAGCATGAACCAGACGACAATGCACTTGAAGTATTCCGGCACTCCAGCTGTGGCTACAGGACCATCAGGAACAGACAAAGGGAAGAAGCGAGCACCTGAAAACAAACCTGGCCCATCAAGTGCTCCAAAACGTACTTGGCATGGCCCCAAAGGACAATGATGCATGAGATGTGGAGAGTCAGGCTGTCATGGTGCTTACATGAGCTGGCCATGTTCGTCTGAGAAAGTAAGTCAGCAGCATGTCTCAGTAAGGTATTTGAGACTCATGAACATTTGGCACAGGGAAAGCAAATGAGAGGAGGGCAAGAGCCCAGGTTGCAAGGACTCACCCACACTGATAATCACAATAATTGTGATATTCAACCCTCAATGAGTTCATCTGCAGCCCTGAAGTACATCAGCAATCCATCAGATTCAGCTTTGGGCCCTTTCGCACTTTTGAAAGGGCCCAAAACAGCAAAAGGGGAAAAAGGGGGGATCCCTTTTGAAGGGAAGGTCTTTTTACTTTATACAGGAGATCTGACCACTTTTAAAACTTTTCAATGCATGTTTCCAACTTCCATCCCTTTTAAAAATGGTCAAAGGTTGAAAGGTGGCAAAAGCAAATGTATTAAAGTGGCCACACAGGTGGTAGTAAACTACAGGCGTGAAATGAGCATCGTATGCACCTCAGAAATGAGAGCCTTGGTGTAGAACCGAGCATGAACGAAGTGGCATCGTACTTCAAGCCAAGCGTAAGCACTAGAACCAGTGTGATATAAAATGGAGTAAAAACGGCACCAGTGAGACAAGCAATGAGCAGTAGGCAATGCGAGAATTCACTTTGATGCTTCATGAGAGTTGGCAGAGGTGTAGACAGTGAGATGAGCGAGACGGCAATATGGCACAGAATGTGGAGATGAGTCTAGCAAAGTGTGAGATTCATTGCGCTGTAGTTAAAGTAGAAATGGTACGGCTTTAGACGATGTGACAGAACCAATGCGAGAATCCAAGCATGGACACTCGCAGTTGGGTATAGGAGAGTCAGTGTCACATAGGGATGAATACAAGAGACACTTTGTGGGCTGCATCAAAACTGGAAAAGTTGATGGTTGTTGGATGATTTGGCAGAGGTGTAGATGGCAAGATGGGCAAGACAGTGATATGGCACATGATGAGTGTTGAGACGAGTTGCAACGGGTCTAGCAAAGCGCGAGAATTGTTGCACTGTAGCAGAAAGTAGGATTGGTACTGGGCTTTAGACAATGTGACAGAACTAAGTATTAGTGCAGCGCATAAGATAAAACAATGATTGTTGAGCGCCTACCACTACTCAGAATTGGACACTGGAACAAATTTAGCTCTAGGTTCTTCGATTATTTCAATTTCCTTTCCCCTCGCAGCCTTCTGGTTCTTTGCAGCCTTTGTGGTAGTCTCCCTTTGTGCAAGTCTGTGCGCTTCGTCGAGAATAGCATTCCAGATCTTGTTGTTGAACTTGGCTTCAATTGTATCCATGAAGAGGGTGGTGCGATATTCGACAATTCATTTGTGAACCTTGTGCTTCATGTTGGGGTCCACCTCAGTAACAATGTCTTCATTGTTACCATAGTTGTCTGCAGAGAATTGCTTTGTCCCCTTGACATATTCACCTGTAGTCCATTGTTCCAGGATGTGCTGAACCTGTGCAAGCGAAATAAGAATGTAAAAACAGAGCCAGAAGATACTTGCCACTTGCGTTGCAAGTATGAGAGCACCAGTGGGTCGCTCCTCATTGAAATTGGCTATGGTATCCGAGAATCTTGTGATGTGTGCCATGCCAAGTGTGCTGCTAATAAGGGACCCGCCGAGAAAACCCTAGAAAAGACTTAAGTAGTTATTAGTAGACAAAGTAGCACCACCTTTTTTCTCCCTGATTTGGGGTCTACCTCCTTCCACTGGTAGACCATTGTCTTTCCATCTGTTGTCTTTGACAAATAATACTCCATTATTTCGGCCATCTTCTCCCTCGAGTTGAATGAATTTGGATGCTTTTTCACAAGTGATGTGAGGCTGGCCTCAGCGGCATTGACAAAGCTATGATGCCAAGCTTGCAAGCGACCACTGACCTCCAAGTCAAACCAAATATTAGCCTAGTACCGTAAAATTGATGTGAATTGCATACCAGACCATAAAATGCGCTGTCTCCTGAGACCTTATACTTCCCAGCACCATAGACATCGTCCACCAATGCCTGAACCTTGTCGACTTGAAGCGCTTGCCATGGGTTGCTGAGAGCTCCAGCCTTGAGGCATACAAGTGGCATGACCATGTTTTCAAAGTCTTCACATGCTTCAACAGGTAGGTGCTTCGTCTGCCAGTTCTCTTTGCCATGCTTTTCAGCATGAGTGACAGTCTTGGACAGCACCAGATTAGGCTCGACTTTCACAAGCTGCGCAGTCCAGCATGCATTAGTTAGATTCCATCGAAGAATTGATGACATCGACTGAACTTTATCATCGCCAACACGTTTTTTTTACGCACAGCTTTCATCTCTATATCATCTGTTTCACCCACGCCAACATAGCCTGCACCGCTGTTGATAACGTCGTCAACTTGGACATTCTTGCTGTCTTCATCACTGATGTTTGGTGCAGGCGTCTTCTTATTCTTGCTCCACCTTTCACGCAAAGCTGGTTTACTCTTCTTCTTCCTGTTACAAAGCAATTGGAAATAATGTAATGATTAGTAGGCAAGACATCACCTTTTGCTAGTTCAGGCTTCCTCCTCCTCGTCATCAGAGAGCATCCACTTCTCGCCAATGTCAGGAGTCCCTGATGAAGCGGCCCTTTTAATAGATTGTCAACAACTTGATGCCTGACAGGTTCTTTCTTCTTTTTAGCCTGTGGGCTGGCATCTTCGCTGTCATCAGCATCACTGTCTGACTCTTTAGGTGTTTTTGAACCTAATCTATGTGGTGGTAAGCATGTCTTGACTGTGTATGATAGACATACTTTTATGTTTTCTCTTCAGAGGTGCTTGTAGCTCAGTTTCTGAATCTTCTTCGCTAATGTTTATTACACTTGCAATCCAAGTGGGTGACAAAGTTATATCTGCAGCAAGTTAGTACAGGGTCTGGACTCGGAAGATGTCAAGAACCTACCTTCCGGTTCAATGGCTGTTGTCTTGATTGCAGCAGGCTTGACAGCTGTTCTGCTGTTGAACAAGTATTGAAGTGTGCATACAGACAGCAACAAACCTTTTCTGGCAGGTGTCATGCGCACAGCTGCTTGGTCTGCAATGCGCTGAGCTTTGCATTCCTCATCTTCATGAGCGTACTTGTCTTCAAGAGATGTGATGGCACTTAAGTTCCTGGTACATTCTTCCTTGTCTGTTTTTACTTCTTGGGCTTCCTGACAAGCCCGTTTAATCTCCCATCTGTCATTCATCTGGGAGCTATTCTTTGAGCTGCTCATCTCATTGGAATCTTTGGAGAGGACTTTCTCCCGAAAGACTTCAGCCATGCTGACATGCTCAGTGCATTCAATCAGTACTATGTGAACAAATTCATCGACTATCACATGCACGAAGTAGTATTTTGACTCAGCGAGTATAGCCGCTTTCTCATCACTCTCTGCCTCATTGAACAATTCAAGTAGTGCTGCTTACTGCTGCTCCGTTGAGGGAATTGAGATGTATAGCTTAATATGTAGCTGGTTATACAATCAGAGCACTGGATTTGGGTATATGAGCCATTTGTTGCTCCATGTTTCATATGCTATTGTGGCTCAGCAGCTAAAGTGTTTCTCTGTTATATATGGAGGCCTAGGGTTCGAATCTCGTGTACAGCACTATTTTTGTGCACTTCTGCGATTGCTGACCTCACATCAGAAATAGGCAGCAAGTACATTACAAAGTCCAATGTAGCTAAAGTTAAAGTAATCTAGTCAAAGTTCTCAAAGCTACCAAAGTTGATTATGATGAAAGTCTAAGGGACAAAAGCCCAAAGGGCTTCTCGCAAAGTGAGAAAAGTGGGCCCTTCAAAGTGAAAGGGCCCAAAGCGGAATTTGACAGATTGCTGATGTACGCAAAGACATTGATTAACTTCCCATCCCTCCTGATGGATAGGGCAGGTAAGGATCGAGTGCATACGTCGTAGACACAGTTCGAATTATTTTAATTATTTTTTTCCCGCGTTTTTGCCGGCCCACACCTATAGTATGACAGCCAACACTAGGTATGCTACCTACTGCCAGGCCGAACTTGCGCAATGCAAAAGAATATGCAACCAGGTGTAACTGACAACGATATGGTGGGTCGGAATCACTATCCAATGTTAGCTAACTTGCCATGATGTTGACCAATTAAACTCACAATCTTTCAATTGACCCAGTTGTGTCGGTGTTATGGCATTTGAAGGGAAACCCTCAGCTTTTTCCAAGAATTGACCGTCTACTACATGACTTCCTGCAAGTCTGATGTAGTAACGGATTAATTCGCCCTTATCGTTGGTACCTACAAAAGTGCTTCAAGTATCACTGTGGATGACGGAAACTCGCCTTACATTCCAGCTTTGACTTAGAGGCATCCCCAAAGTAATTCGAGGCACACACTCCTACGTCGGAAGGAGGAGGTGCCGATGCCAATGCCATGTTTAAACCCAGAACATGATAGTGACCGTTTTGTTCGGCATGTTCGAGGACGACAACGGGCATCTTCACACCTCCTGGGCCACCTGGCTTCTTGGGCCCGAATCCCTATTGAAAAGTCTTGTTAAGAATGGCATTTTTCTGAAGATGCATAACTGAGCTAACCGGGACGTGGTCCGAGAATATCAGGTAAATGCGGCCGAGCTCGATCTCGGTGTGACGTTTATCCAATCCATTCACTCGGAGCGGAACTGATGCGGCCACCAGAATGTTTAGGAAAAGAACCACATAACGAAAAAATAGCATCCTGGGCTTGCTTGATGAATTGTGAGTCAGGCGTAGTGAGGAATAGAGGTCAGAGTCCAGCTCTGGCTCAACGCACTGCAACGCAGGCCCTTTAGTATAAAGTCTTGACGCCCGAGATGACCCACCCTTACGACGGTCTGTGTTCCCCTAAAC